>CACRXP010000986.1:99823-129446 GCA_902702965.1 Spirometra erinaceieuropaei
GTGGCGGCTGATCATATCCTTTCCAAACACAAATTTTACACAGTTAGTGGTCCTTCCAAACCACGAGAAGTTCGCCATTACGATACAAGGTGGCCCTTTCAGTCGCACCAAACTCTGTAAGTATTTTGCCCCCCTAATTTGTGTCAACAGTAAATACGCATGTCGGTTGAGCATAGGGCACTCCACCACATTCGCCCGTTTTCTATGAGATTCTCTAAAGGAAAGCAGTATTGCGGTATATTGCGCTGAATTCTCTCACTAACAACCATCAATCTGATTAAGTTTGCGCTGCAAACTCCGTCGACCATACGGTAGCCTGATGCGACATTACTCATAAGGTTTATGTGCAAGGTCCCACTGCATCTGTCGGCGCAATAGTGCTGCAACTTACTAAGCAGCTTAGTAATCTATAAACGGAAAATAATTAAGAGACTTTCGAATCCTGAAATTGCAATGGACTAACGCTGATCTATAACTTGACCGAGAATCTGACGTATTTTCAGACCTGATATTGGATAAGGCTGCTTTTCAACGGCTGATTAGTCTAAAAGTTGTCAACCCAGCCTGTCTTGCCTTTGTCGAAATTCCTTTCTTCGTCATTACTGGTCGCTACGCGACTATCGCGAGAGTTTTGGACCTGCCACCACCGTATTCGCAATTCTTCACATTGCAGATCGCTACGGAATAGGTAGATTAATCGCACTACTGTACATTTTCGCCTTCTTCCTATGTGTCGTTTCGTTCGAAAATGCTATTGAACATTTTAGATCAGACATTTTCTTTTCTGGACTCCAAACCCTTCTACCATACAACGGATGCCAAGAAGAGTACCCGGACTGTTAAGTGTGCTATCAAAGTGCCGAAAGATCCCTTGGCTTTGAAGGTATGGCATCAACGTGTGTTCCAACTACTTTTCCTATGAATCATAGGTAGTAGACTACCTGACTTTGGAAGCCAAATGTGTCATGCATGAATAATGTTCGACCATTCGTCTAGCCGACATTAGAGTCAATAAGGCGTTTAACGAGTCGTTGGGCTTTTTTATCTTGACCGAAAACAGACCGATTAGGACGAACATAATAGATTACTCAACAGTGGCCTCAGATAATATTGATCCTATCGTTTTTATTGCCTTCTAAAAAAGTGATATCAAACTACCGTGTTAGTCATCCAAAGAAATATACCGCTTTTAGCATCCTAGATGGAAAGTAAAAGTATACTGCCAGTGTCAAAGGTTACAAACGGATATCTGCGTGGCAATGTAGCAATTATAACACAAAATGAATAAACGGACAGCAGATATAAAAAATATGTCAAAATGAATTTTTTTCTAAGTGGGATTTGAAAGTTTCGCGTTTTGTAACCCAGTCTTACTTTTCTGAACAACTTTACATAGCTGTCAATTTTTGTTGACGGCGTCATTCAATGCAGCTTGAGTCTACAAAAGGCGGAGCCCTGCGGTATGTTACAAGTTTCCGCCCTAGCACTCACTTAAAATCCACGTAGGTAACATCGTTTACGTGCCCAGTTTGGAAATGATCTACGCGCTTGTTACGGTGAGAAACAGAGCTAGCAAGCTGGGGTCACTGCACAGTGTGATTTGCAAAATTAAAGGAGCCTATGGAGAAAAGTATCTCTCACATTACGTGAGCTTTGGATCTAACCGTGACTACCTTCTAATTCGTTAGGACGATAGTCTCAAGTTTATTCTAGATGTCCTTTCAATTCGTGCTTTTTGATTTTTAGCCTACATTGCGTAACTCAATGCTGTTTATTCTGCCATTACCGCCTGAGGGCTGGAGACGTAAACGCAAGACACGTGTTTGTTTGGATTTGTCGGATACTTTCAACTTTAACTTGGATGGAGACTTAATAAAAAATTCTAACTTTGCGGACTTCTTCTACTTGTTGGGAATACTCAGAAGATGCAATGAAAGTATGTCATGGTTGGGTCGTTAAAACGAAATTCTTGATGACCTGTACTCAGAAATGTGTTAAAGAATCGCTATAGGGCCTGTGTACCTGACAGCTAAGGTTAGTGTGTCCTGAAAAATAGCCAACATCCACAGAAGCAAGGCAAAAAGCACACATACGGATGCAAAATACCGTGACCCAGTTAATTTTCCTGAAGATCTTGGTAGTAATTTCTAAAATGGCTGAAAAATAACAGTACGAGGACGCAGTGGTTGAACTTATTTGCACAAGGAATTTTGGTGGGGAACATTTGGTGACTAGAAGCACTCATTGTTTATGCATGCCACAAACTTACTTCTCCAAGCTGACTATATCCTCCCAATGGGAGCGATTGCTGAGACTTTGACTTTGCACATAGTTTCGTGGAGCCACGATTGAGCTTCAGGTAAAGTGCACGGGTCGAGTAGGACAACTTCCACTTGCAATGAGACCGTGGTGTGACCTTCCACCACATAATTCGCATTTTACGCTTCATTCACCCTATGATATAACACAAAGATGGCAATTCACCATTAGTTGGACTGCCTCGGTCAAAGCAACCAAGACGCCCATGTACATAGTACGCAACACGAACGGATACGTGTCGTTTGATTTGGCCGCCCATAGTGTCACAGACGCAGTTGGGAACATCTGGTCGCGGCTCCCGAGATTCTGGGGAGTGAGTATATGCAGCCTCTAGGTCAGCCATTTAAAAACTCCCACAAATTCCAAAATCACACAATCAGCCGCAAACGCAGTTGTGTAAGGACGCTCTATCGGCGTGTCGAAACGCACTGCAGTGGGTCGGAAGACAAGATTGCCGAAATAAAATACCTCCAACGGTCCTTCAAAGCTAATGGTTACCCGCACAACTTCGTCAGCCGGTGCATACGCAAAAGGGACGAAAAGCATAACCGCATGGACACCAGATTTTGGCGTGCGCATCCGTATGTCAAGAAAGTTTCGGAAGCTGTCGGCCGACCTCTCGCACCACTTGGGTTTGGAGTTGCACACAGACCGAAGGTAACCATCAGGCGTCAGTTAATGAAACCGAAAGACCCACTGCCGCGGCTAGAAACGTCTGGAATCGTTTATCGGATGTGGTGCAGTTGCGAACACAGCAACTACGTCGGAGAAAAAGGAAGACAACTCCAAACGCGAATGACCGAGAATGGCCGAAATTCTCGCAAGAGGTGACAACCGTGTGGGCTGGGAGCTGCTTGAGCCATGGTTAACTGGCCCCCAGTCTATTAACAAGTGCAATGATATTTCCATTCAATACACCGTGCTGAGACTTCGTCTAGGCGGAGTAATTGGCCACGAGGGGAGCGCACTGGTGAACACTCATCCCAACACCCGGGTCAGCGCGTCAGATGGTCCAGCAATCATCACACCAACATCCAACGCACGTGATGAAATTGCAGCAATTAACGACGTGAATGTCGGTCATCACACCACGTGCAACGCTCCCTGACGAAGGGGGGAGGCAGTGAATATTCATAGGTATGCGGTAGTATGGCTACTGCATCCTATAAATCTTGCAGCCCCTTATGCATGAACCACCGGTATCTGCTATTGTCTCTGATGATGGATTCGAGCAGGAATCCGAAACGTCAGGCTAATAAAGCTCTTGTCCCAGCGATCGTGTCTCCTTGTTCATTAATGAGGTTGTCGGCCCTCTATGAAGTCTGATGACCTACTGTGTGGCCCTTTTAAAATCAGAAAAAGATTACTCCTTTCTACAGCAATTGGTGCTGACTTCAGTCTACGACTAGAAAATCAGTAAAGACATGTCACTCTGTTATCAACAGTCATGTTGCTACTAATTAGCAGAGCTAGTATTCTTACAGCAATATACCATGCGGAGGGCGTGACTAGTCCAGGCTGATGGGTCCGTAGTTGTTTGCCGAGACTTTACTGAAGTCTTTACAAAGTGGCGTGAATCATGGTTTACTGACCCCCAGTCCATTAACAAGTACATCGGACTTCCCCTTCCATACCCGGTGCTGCGGACAGACGCGTGCATAGGCCCAGTCGACCGCGCATCGTGCGCTCCGACCGCCGCCAAGCTTCTCTACAGAATAACCGACTTCTACCATCCTTATTTCCTTCTCCTCCAAAACATGACAGGGACAGGATAAGCACTTTGAGGCAACACGCCTATTCAATTCTCATTGGACTTAGTGCAGCTTATGGCATAACCACTAGACAAGCGATTCGGTCGACCCAGTTGAAGGAAACAACTGAAGGTTAAATCATTTTTCCTACATGTTCGTGATGTTTGTATGTGTCCTGCATAAACGAGGCAGTCTGATTCGTTTCTGAAACAAACGCCTTCTTTGTTGCAATGGTCCTTCTTTCTTAGCGCAGGGAGGCATCGAGCGAAATTATTAGAATTAAAGGTCAGACGGGATCAGGAACTTCTAAATGTACGTGATACAACTGTGGTCATGCCTAATCTAGCCGAGTTAGATGATGTCACGCTCAACTTCTACACGTAAAGCCCACCATTCTGAACCGTTTGAAGAACTGATCGAACGGATTCACGGGACACGTGGATCATCGTTGCGATTGAGATGTCGCGTCTGGTCCACAGACACATTCTAAGGATCGTGAAAGCTCTGTGGTCAGCATCGATTCAGTATACAATGTTGTTTTTTTCCTTTTTTATCAGGTAACGGCCTCCCCGATGCATTTGAAACTGTCTTCTTCTTCTTCTTCTTCTTCTTCTTCTTCAAATTACTCAGTACATTTGGAGTAAATGTCAGAAGCCCATAAAACTTCATTTAAACGACACAGGTATGCATAAGAGGAGTTAAGTTGCAAAACCTTCACACGTAGTTTTGATGTGCAGAATGCATAAAACTAATGATGAGGCACGAATGTTAGAATGGCGCGGTATTTGTGAAAAAAATGAAAAATACGTTTACTACATTCGCACTGTAAACATTTCATTTGGGTCAAACTTAATGTACAAAAACGGTCTGTTAAGCTCGTATTAGTAGCATGTAAGTGGTCACTTTAGTAGTCCATTAAGTGGGGTTTAGAGAGTCGGGGTTGGTCCTTAACGGGTGATTATTCAGATTTCTCTTGAATGTACAGCAAGCGTCGGTAAAGTATTCCACTGGCGAAGGAAAAGGGGCGTTGATTGGTGTGCCACAGTTCCATTTAAGTTGGTAATCGCGTCATCCGATATCAGTCATTGATGCCATTTAAAAAACTGCTTTCCAGCTGACATCCAGAAAAAGTCACCTTAGCAAATGAAACGCTGCTATAAGGTCGCTTCCCTCTTGCCCGTAGTGAGGGGTATAGAGATTCAAGCCGGTCAGGTGGTGCTCGTATGTAAAATTTTTAAGTTCATGAACAGCCCTTTTAGCACGTCGCTGTACACCTCCAAGTATACTGTATAATTCCGAAACTACGGTCGCCAGGTCTGTACCATCTATTCCATCTGCGGTCGCACAAATACTCCATATACCTCACGGAGGACGTCTTCATTCAAAAAACAAGCGTTCTCCGTATCGCGCTCATAAACGACATTGCCAGTCCTGCGACTGTAGTACATGGAATGGTGACGCTTAAGTCGTCTTTAAATAATACGCAAATGTCTTTTTTCCAGTTCAGTTTATTTGAGGAAAATGTAGGTGTTGAACCTTTGAACTCCCTGTTTGTAACAGGCAAGCGAACTATATCAAAAATTTGAAAATGGAAACATCAAACAGCTACAGATTTTTTCGAAACTGATCAGACAAACGAGTTGTCTCAAGTGTTGAAAGCATTAACATTACTGAATGTGCTGTACAGTAGAAAATCTATGCTCAATTGTGCTATAGAATATTCGTGCGATCTCAGTTTCGGAGGAAGACGAACTTAATGCCAACATTCACATTCAATGGACCTGGGATAATGAAAAAATAAAAAACGGACGTTACTGAAATACAGGCAGTACGATTATAACAATAATCAACTGTTATAACGAAACGCTAAGACGATATCGGCCAGGTGACATTATGATGTTTGGTGATATACTGGGCCAACGGAGGGAGCAGAACATTTGAAGCCTCAACCACTCTGTTGGCAAAGAAGAACTTCCGCATGTCCAGCCTGGCGCCGGTCACACGTAGTTTACGTGGATGTCCTCGTATGTTCGTTATTGTTGCCAACTCACAGAAGTCAGCAGGTAAGGGACAGCAGTCCTGAGGTAGCATTATTTGGAATGTTTGTATCAGGTCGCCTCTTAGCTATCTGTAACTCAGTCGAAAAAGGCCGAGGTTGGATAACCGCGTTTCCTAGGGTAGTGAGTCCTGTCCACTAACGAGTTTGGTTGCCCGCCTTTGAACTTTCTCAAGGCTGCTGAGGTCTTTAGAGGTCTAGGGTTTCCAGCCTTGAATGACGTACTCTAACTGTGGCCGTACAAACGTCTGAAAGAATTTAGCGAAGCCGGCCTCATCGAGGTAGAGAAAGCCCGCTTGACAAGGTTAAGGACTGACATGGCGGATTTGGCTACCTTGGAGCAGTGGAGCGACGGTTAAAGTGAAGCGGTGACCCACACATCCAAGTCTTTCTGGTACGTCATGTAGGCGGTACAACCTGCGGCTCGGAGATCTGCTCCCATCGACTAGCAGAATGTTGCACTTAGTCACATTTAACGGTAAAAGCCAGTCCTACGACCATTTCTCGAGCCGGTTTAGGTTTGCCTGCAAGCACTATTTGTCCAATTCAGTTCGGATTAGATCCAGAGCTTAACATCCTCAGCGAACATGGCGACATCACAATTCAATTCCTTGACGCAATCGTTAACGGACATAATGGACAGGGTAGGACCAAGGACGGAGTCTTGAAGAACACCACTTTCAACCACTACCTCCGCCGACTGCCCCTCACCGGCGTGGGAAATTTGAGAGTGACCGATCAAGAAGCCTTGGATCCACCTCAGAAGATTACCCCCGATGCCTGTTCGGCTTAATTTGTACAGGAGACGCTGATGTGGTACACTACCGAATACTTTCGTAAAATCGACATAGACTGCGTGAACTGCAGTGTCGCCATTAACGGCCCGGGTCCAGCGTTCTAAACAACAAATTACGTTTGTCACGCATGATCTGCCTTTACGTAATCCATGCTGGGCATCGCATAGCAGATTATGCTGTTCTAGGAAAGTCATTATTTCTCACTTTATTATGTTTTCCATAACTTTGCAGCAGAATTAAGTAAGGCTGATGGATCCGTAATTGTTTGCCAAGACTTTGCTGAAGTCTTTATAATGTGGCGTGATCCGTGAATATTTCCAATCGGTGGGAGAATGGCCAGATTCGAATGAAGCTTGGAAGAGCGTGAACTACGGTTTAGATAGTTCCCCAGCGAGCTCCTTCAATAATTTGGGCGGTGTGTTATCCGGCCCAGGTGATTAGGACTCATTCAACGCCAACAGCTCTTTGCGAACAATAGTTTTGGCGAAAAAGACAGCCTCAGTCGTTGGACCATTTACAGTTTCAGTTGGCTGACTTTCCAGGAGATACGGTTGTGAGGGTACACTTATCCTTCGCCTTGCTGATGCTATGTGCATTACTACACATTTATGACGTTAAGTTTCTCGTTCCATACACGCAAATTCTCTACGTTCTCTTGTAGAATGAGGGCGTCTTTTCATCTTTTACCACTCTCCACAGTTTACGATCGCCTGAAAAGAGCGCTATGTCCGACTTTACTTCCGGTACTATGTCGTCTACGCAGATAACAAATAGTAGTGGCCCAAGAACTGACGCTTAAGGGACTCCAGTTGTTAAAACTTGATAATGAATGGGAGCGGTCCAAAAACTTACCCCTGTGGGACTCCACTTTTAACAAGTACCCATTCTGAACGGTAGCCACCAGCAGTAACTTTTTTGCGATCGTTCACGAAATCTTGAATCTGGTTCAGGAGATTTCCTTTTATCCCTACGTCTGACAACTTTTGAATGAGGCGCTTAGGTGAAACGCAATCAAGCGTCTCGCTGAAGTCAAAATAAATGACATCTACTGGATCTCCTTCATCTGTGACCGCTGACCAATATTTGAGCGAAGTAATCAGGTTTGTGAGGTAGAAGCTCTTTTTACAGATACCATGTTGTATTGAGCGATGTAATTAATTTTTTAACCATCCTTTCCAACGGCTTAGAGAAAATTCCTGCCAGGCTAACCGGCAGGTAGTTGGTGGGATATAGTTTTGATCCTTTCTTATGGATGGGTACGACATTTATCAACTTGCATATATTAGAATATTTACCAGCTTTAGCCGATTTTCAAAAGAAAGTGTGCGGTGGTTCGGCTAATTCTTTCGCCGGTTGACGTATAAAAACACTTGAGATTGCATCCTGTCTAGGTCTTGGCCGGATTCAACTTATTCAACTCAGCCAAAACTAGCTGCGGCGTAAATAATACTGTGTTTATAAATGGGTTATTGATAAACTGCGGCGGAGAACAGAACTGGAGGGGTATAAACCTTTGGAAGAATTTTGAGTGAAGCTCGGCCTTGCAAAGGTTGCAAGATGGGCCATGTTTTTTTATTGCTCCTGATGTATGCATAGAATGTTTTGGGTTTATGATCTGCCTCTCCCAGGAGTCCGAGTTCATAAAAAAACATGTACTTCACGCAGGAGTCTTGAAGTTCTTCTGGGTTCACCGTTTGTAGAAGACCTTCCACAGCCTGCGTTTTTTTCCAATCTCATTCTTTACCGCTGTTGCTGGTCATTTCGGTCTGTTTCTAGTCAAATGTTTCCTGAGTAGACAATATCGTTCAATCAAGTTTTCCATAGTTAATTCAAAGGTTCGCCAACATTCGTTAACACCTCCTTGTTATGCCTCCGTCAAACATGTGCATCCAATCTCCGATTTCATTGGCTCAAAGTTACCTCGCCAGACGTTTGCTAACGACTTCGAGCCTCGCTCAAGACAGCTACGATTGCTAATTTTCACATTAGTGTCATCCGACCACTTGAACCTAGGGACGGGCCTACTTTTATTTTATTAACCCTTTCCTTACTATTGTTAAATATTATATCCAGGCAAATGGCCCTCCGACCTTGATGCATTCGAGTCACTAATCGGACCGTTTTAAACGTGACTTTATCAAGTGCCATATCTAGTAGCATTTGTAGATGTTCATAGATGTTTTGACAGATTTTGAATAATTCATTTTGACCCAACTGTGGAAAACTCGGCGCATCGTTGGGATTCGAACTCACGCAGTAAGGGGAAGGCTTTAGTACAGCCAACGCTCTAACCACTTGAGCTACGAGGCCCCGCCGGACGACTCGAGTTTAATCACATTTGGGTCACGTTTACCCGCCCAACCTACCACAACGTCTGGAATTCACCAATTCTGATACAGTAAGTTGACTGTCCAAGCAGGATTTCTTAAGTAATTCACTTAGAATCCACTAGATGACTACTAGGCTCACGTAATTCATAGATATTTGGCAGATTCTGAATAATTCATATTGACTCATATTGGGCGAGTAAATTGACCCAAATGTGAATAAACTCGCGTCGTACGACGGAGCCTCGTAGCTCAAGTGGTTAGAGCGTTGGCTGTACTAAAGCCTTCCCCTTACTGTGTGGGTTCGAATCCCACCGAGGCGCCGCGTTTTCCGCAGTTGAGTCAATATGAATACTAGCATTTGAACAAAGCCCAGTTTATGCTCCTTACTTGTCATAAAATTCCAGTTAATTAGCAGAGCGCTGAGGTCCCCTACAATGTCCCAACGGAGTCGAACGATTTACGCATAATCTTGGTTGTCAGGTTGATTTGAAGGCCGATATAAAGTTGTGGCAGTAACGGTTTCAGATGTAGGAACCAAAAAATTACACTGCAACATTTCCAGGCCATGCCCACTTGCACATTCTTTAACTGGGGTATATCCGACTGCACTGCTGAGTTACAGAGCAATTCCACCACTTTTCCTTTTCGTACGGTCTCGTCTTAGCAATTGATGAGCATCTATTTGAGTTCCGCGGTCCTTAATTTCTTGGGCGAGCCAAATCGCAGACGTAGTTTGGCCACATTTATTTTAAGTTCGTCGAGTTTGTTCAAAAGGCTTTATACATTTCCGCAATAGAATTTAGTTTTGAGTGTTTTTTGCGTTGAATAGTTACCCGGCCGTTCGACTTTTGTCAGTATGACGGGCGTCCTCCGCGCTAGGCGTTTTTGGCGTCGAACAATCACTCCCTTCTCACTTTGTTTTTTTTCAGGTCTCCACTTTCGCCTTCAGCGCCTTCCAATTCGTTCCCTCTTGTAAAAAAAATGGAGAGAACCGAAGGAGGAACTGGAAACCTTGAAAAAACAAGGAGAGAATGTACTGGTTATAATGAATGTAGTGATTGTTCGACGACCAAAAAACGCCTACCGCGGAGGACGCCGCCCATGCAGGGCAACGCCGCACGACCAGGTAACTAATTCAACACAAAAAACTACTCAAAAGTAAGTTCTGTTGCGGAATTGTACAAAGAATATCGTTCAAAAGTATAGAAGAACGACTGAACGGTTGCGCAGCCCACGCGGATCATCCTGACGATGGAGATGTCGCTTCGGGTCAGTGGGAGCTTTCTGATTAGCATGAAAACCCTGCGAGCAGCATCGATCCAGAGGATAATATCGTCCTTACTATGTCTATTGGGCGGCAGTCTCTCCCCGAGGTACTTTGAACTGTCTACTTCTTCAAGCTGACAGTCACCTATTTCTAGGGGCACTTTCTCCTGGACAAAGATGTAGCTGGAAAACACTTTGATCTTCCTAGCGTTTATGGAAAAATTCACGGATTTGGCGACCATATTCATCCGTGACAACACAGACTGTAGATCGTTAGCGTATTCGAGATCAGTCAGACGGCGTCCGGTTGCAAACTAAACACCGTCAACTGCGAGTAGGGTCCTTTCCGACAGCCGATAGCCTAGTCGGACAGAATGGACGAGAGGACTCAACCTCATCAAAGCCCTGAATGAATATCGAACGATTGGGACATGTTTCTCAGGACTAAAACTCGCGCAATATTGGAGCGATGGTAAGTCTTGATCATACGAAGATTTCTGTCGATATACCATCTTATTCGGATATTCTCTACAGGGACTCAAGAGCTACACAATCAGAGGCGGCGGTGAAGTCAACAAAGTAGACAGCCGGCGGTTGTTGGCAGCCATGGCAAAACTCCGAAATGCGCCGCAATGTGAATAATTGGTCTGTGCATTCACACCCGGCTCGGAGCCCAGCTTGATTGGGTCACGCATGACCTGGAATTGCCTGAGAAGGATAGCAGAGAAGACCTTCGCAATAACGTTTAGGAGACCGCCGCCGTAGTTCTCGCACTTCGAGAAGGTCATGAAGATCACTGTTCCAGCCCAATATTTCCTTTGGTCAACCTTAGCCAATTTTACTGTAATTTCCGGAGTTGATGGAAGGAATCGTTGTTGTAGGCCCGGACTCGATTCGTCCGGGCAGACAACTGCATGGTCATTCTGTTAATCCAGTCCCTCTGTTGCTGCTGAGTGGATGCACAAGTGTTCTCAGCTACCCCACAGATTGATTACATCACTGACAACCATTGACTACCGTCTCCTCCGTCGGCTCGGATAGTAACACGAAACCGGGTTTCTGTGCTCAGGGTCTCGGTGATGCTGGGTTGTCGCAATTTTGTGACATATGGGGGGTCCTCTTTCGTGATACTGTAGGTTCAGGTACTGCCAGTAGCTAGGCTGATAGTCAAGTAGTCTGTAATGGATGCTGGTGCTTTAATTCCAGGTGTATGTATGAGTAAGGAAAAAAAGACCAAAAAAACATTTCTGCATCATCTCGATGTCTCCATAGCGTGCAGGAATTCATTCTCAAAAATGAGATCAGCAACTTCACAATCGAGAGTTGTCGGAGGTTTTAGAAGATTGAAGGTTGAGGTTAGGTCCTGCAGCCCCGCTTGATTGATACCGTATAGTCAGATTTTTTGGCAGATTCGAATAAGCCGACTTTACACATATCACATGTTTGCACCTTCCTTACCATTTGAATCCAAGCGAGTGACTGTGCCAAGGGGGAGGAGTGCTTATACGCCAGCTTTGGTTGCTTCATGTATCAGTACCCACGCGCTTCCCTGCGCGTGCTTCGAGCCCTGCTTGCGCCCTCTTCATTATCTTAATCCATCGATGGAATGGGATTGTTCGGATGGACTAGGACTCCCTCGGTCCCACTGTAATAGCCCTGCACTACGAATGACCACGCGGTCCCTTCCGCGGCCTTCCAGTTGTGATTGCATCCTCTTTATCCTACTAATTCAGAGAATGGCTGTGTCGCGGGAGGATGTGTACACGTCACCTTCACGCTCTTCTCTGCATGTGCTTCGAGTTCTGCTTGCGGTCTCTTTCCCTTCCTAATCCAGCGAGTAGTTCAATTAGGTTTGTTGACTAAAAGTGGTTTAGTAAGCTGACCAAATGGTATCAACCAAGTGGGGTTACATAACCAAACTTCGCAGAATAAAGGTGTGCAACGCAGATCTGGAGGTACTGCGCAAACCTCGGTATGACAGCATATAATCGATAAATCGATTGACTGAGTTGTGACTTAGGGTCCAGGCATCAATCAGTGTTCGACTAGCTTTGTTTCCGGTGTAAGCGATTATCCTGAGAGGTGGGAGGGTGAGAGAGAGCATAATTGAACACACACACACACACACACACACACACACGCACATAGGCCGAGGCCACCTTGAGGCGTCGGGTGATGAGACCAAAAGAGCCACTGCCACGGCAAGAAACATCTGGAGTCGTTAACCGGATCTGGTGCAGTTGCCGACAAAGAAAATACGACGGAGAAACTGGAAGACGACTCCGGAAAATAATCGTCGAACATGTGACAGCGGTACGGAGAAATAACACCAACTCTCAGGTCGCAGCCCATTTAACGAAACCCGGCCACACATTCAAGTTCGATGGGGTCGAAATTCTCGCGAGAGGGGATAATCGCGTCAGCCGCGGGTTGCTTGAGTCATGGTTCACGGGACCTCAGTCTATCAATAAGTGCAAAGATATCCCCACCCCATATTCCGTGCTGAGGCATAGGCTGGCTAAAGCAATTGAGTGCTCGGGGAGCGCGCAAACCGGTGAGCCAGATGGCCGAGCAATCATCACGCCAGCATCCAACACGGGTGATGAGATGTCAGCAATTAACAACTTGCATGCCGGCCATCAAGCAATTAGCGCACCAGCGGGCAACAATCCTTGATGAAGGGGAGCGTGGTTAATTACTATAGATATGCAGTGGCATAGCAACTGCATCCTATAAAAATCGCAACTTCCTGTGCATTAGTCACCCTTTTCTGCCACTGCCTCTGATGATGGGTTCAAGTGAGAATCCGAAACGTCGGGCGAATAAAACCTTTGTTCCAGCGATCGCTTCTTCTCCTGATCAACTTGTTCCTGAAACTCGCATCTTCGCTTGTATCCATAATTGAACTCTTGACGCGTGTCGAAGCTGTGGGCATCCACTTGAGGTAATTCGTTGTCCATCTCACAGCCAGTTTATGTTCTCATATGAGCGATCTGAGCCTGCATTCAGTCTGAACTGTGTGGTTACAAAGAGGACTTACGCACGAATGCGCTGCTACAGTCGCTAGGTTTTGGCGTGAGATAAATGTTGCGGAGACTGAAAACGTATCTTCCGTCTCCTTTCCACTCATCAAGCAAGTGAAGGCAGCATAACGCCGAATGTGAACCGGAGCCAACTACATCATCAAGCTGTGCGATCAACCAACTTCGGTATCACCCACTGCAACAAAAGTAAACTTGAAAAGCCACCCAAATTATTGGACCATGACTCCTAATAGAGAGCGGATCGTTCCGCTTATCCAGCAGATCGATTCTTTGCAAATTCCAGTAAACTTCCGTTGCTGCTCTTGCTCTAAATGACGCACAAGTTGTCACTGCTTTACGGGTGCAAAGATGGTCAACAGTGAGTGCGACAGATGAGGTATCGTGTTCGCTGTAAAGAAAATTTGGACGGAAGCGCCGGCCTTTCCCCAATCACTTCTTTGCGAACTTGCCGTATGTTAACGGTGAGCTGGAAAGAAAGCGGTTATTGAGAACTGCACGGTTGTGTTAGGCCATCATGAGCACGAAAAACGTGAAAAACTAACTGAGATCCACGAGCATACGTTTGAATAGAAGAGACTGCTTAGATTAGGATGCGGTGTTTACATGGTAGATGGCCGAATTTAAGCACCTGGAAGAATTACTGAACTCGGTTGACCCGAATATCCAATTCACGATGGAAGCTGAAACAAACTACCAACTTCCCTTACTCGATGTCCTTGTGCGTCGTTGTGCAACTGGGCAATTACAAACTACCATTTTCAGAAAAGCCACCAACACAAGACAAATACTGCACTACAACACTAATCATCCCCTCTCTCACAAACACAGCTGTGTCCGTACTCTATTCCTAAGAGTTGAAACACACTGCAGCATACCAGCCGTCAAAAGAGTTGAACGACAATATCTCCATGATGTCTTTCGAGCCAATGGATACCCAAGCTACTTCATCAAGCAAAGCAAGCGCCGAATGAACAGACGACGGCCACAAGAAGAACAAGCCGAAGTCTGGAGGGCTATTGTTTACATTAAAGGAGTCTATGGGCCGGTTTCACGACTGTTACAATCCGCCAGGGTAGGCATTGCCCATCGACCCCGGGCAACAATTCGTCGTCGTTTGATGCTACTCAAAGACATACTGCCACCCACTGAAACCTCAGCAGTTGCCTATCAAGTACGCTGTAACGATGGAGAATGCAATTACGCTGGGGAAACCGGACGGAAATTACAGACCCGCCTACGTGAACACAAATTGGCAACTCGGAGACTTGACCCAAACTCGCAGCTTGCGACTCCCATCGGCGAAACTGGTCACAGTGTTGACATTCAAGGAACAACTGTATAAGCCGGAGCACCTCAAGGACAGAATGTCTCACACTCGAGGGTTGTTACTCAGATTCCAACTCCATAAACAGGCATCTAGACCTTCCTGCAGCCTATTAAGTCCTACACTACTATATTCGCCATGAGCAGGACAAGACGGTGACACGGAGCTCAAGAATACCGCGCAAACACGGCCCATTGACTAATTCACCCAAAAGGGGGGCACAACTGCAACCAACCCTAATGGAGGTGACGACATACAACACAGGAGGTCATCAAAATCCGCAAACGACGGTCAGAGGGCCAAAGCAGCGGAAGAAGAAGAAAATCGATCGGCCCAAGGCCAGCTAATTCGGCCGTTTATCCAAAAAGTAGGTCGGTCTTTGTACTAAACGCTTTGAAAATGGAGAGCCGACCAAGCCTCCGAAACTTCTGCAGTACAATTCCCTTGATCCGGTGAGTACTTCATTTTTCTCAAAGAATGTTATCCTATCAGAGTTAGAGCCGTGACTAGATTCCTACCAGAACTGTACGGAACAAAACCTACTTAGATAAACCTAATAGATAGTTCTCGATAATATAAGTATTCCGGTCGCCTAATTTATCCCTAACGCAAAATATCCCCAAATACACTATTCTATCGCAGTCTCCACCCGGCGATGCATCTTGTATTCTGGTCTGAAACCGTGTTTTATATATTACCCAATGGCTAAGATAGTAGCTTAACTATTCCTGTCTGCCTCTGGGCACTTCGAAAAGTTGCTTCCAAGTTTTCCATGATCCGCGATGAGGGGAAAGATCTGAGCATAACGGACTTGAGCGATGTGGGCTTTGCAGGTAGACGTCGAAATGCAAATCTTAGGAAGTGGTCAAGTTGGCAACACCAACCACTGTAGTGTGGATTTTCTTTCCCAAATTCTCGGATTTACACTCGAACCTCATTTTCATTGACAGCAACTGACAGATGCTCAAGGGCATCATAATTTATAGGCTGTAGCTGCTACACAATCGTATTCATGCAAACGACGTAGGACAGCTTCAACAGGAGGTGAACAAACGAGCCTACAAAACAGGGCGACACGTGACGAAGCACAAACACAGGCGTCCTTGTCCAATCTCATTCGAAAACGACGGACTGGGACTACTGCTGCTGCAGTGGCTTACGAGGAATGCAGACCTTGTTCGACAAGTTTGGCGCCAGGTTTGTTCACGTGATCTGAGGGACGGACCCAGTTAAAAGGAGGCGCAGAACCTTACCTGGAACCATGTGTCATCATTTCTCCTGGTTTACGAACTACTCGAAGCATTCCATAGGGGGTGGGACGCCACACCATGACAGAACTCAAGACTGACAGAGGCCTGGTCACCCTAAGCCACGACGGGGGGCGCTTTTATGCAGAAAACAGCATTGGCTTTCATCAGAGGATCGTTAACCTACTAGAAATATCATCATTCTTACGTACCGTCCGAAAACCTTCTGTCAACAATGTCGACGAGTGGAATTGATGCTGCCCAGTTGACAGGAGAGGGTACTGATCCAATATTCCGATCGACAGGTGTGTGGCAAGGGCTAAATAAAAGCGTGCAGGGTCGGCTATCGGAGTGGGGTGTTGATATGAGAAAATTTGCCGCCTCCAGAAACGGGAAGAGCGATCTGGACGCGGATGGCCGAACACGAACCAGAAGCGGGAGGGGAGAGGAATAATACCAACCCCCTGATCTCATCTGTCTCAAAGAGGACTGATACCACCTTCATGTTCGACGACCTTAAAGTCCTTGCAGGAGCTGATTGTTATGTGAGTAAATAAGAAGAGGAAGCGATCGCTGGAACAAGGGCTTTATCCACCCGACGTTTCGGATTCTCAGTTGAACCCTTTCAACGAAACCCGGCCACACATTCGAGTCCGATGAGGCCGAAATTCTCGAGAGAGGCGATAGTCGCGTGAGGCGCGGGGTACTTGACTCATGGTTCATGGGACCTCGGTCTATCAGCAAGGGCAACGACATCCCCACTCCATATTCCGTGCTGAGGCATAAGCTGACCAAAATAATTGACCGCTCAGGGAGCGCGCAAGCCGGTGAGCCAGATGGTCGAGCAATCATTACGCCAGCATCCAACGCGGGTGATGAGATTTCAGCAATTAACAACTTGCATGCCGGCCATCAAGCAATTAGCACACCAGCGGGCAACAATTCTTGATGAAGGGGGGCGCGGTTAATTAATATAGGCATGCGGTGGCATTGCCGTTGTATCCTATAAATACTGCAACTTCCTGTGCCCGAATCATCCGTTTCTGCCTCTGTCTCTGATGATAGGTTCAAGTGAGAATCCGAAACGTCAACCCTTGTTCCAGCGATCGCTTCTTCCTATCAACTAGTTCCTAGAACTTGCATCTTCGCTTGTATCGGCAGTTATGTGAATTGCTAACTGTTTGAGTTATGTCTTTTAGGCACCATTGTGCATCGGAGAGCTTAACGATCGTCGTAGTTGCTACTCAGCGCTAAAGCAGCATCTGGGCAAAGTAATTTGTCATGTGACAGGGTGAAGGTTAATATTGCATCTAGTGATGCTACCAGTGGACAAAATTATCGTGCAGTTGTCAAAACTACCGGCCATTAACAACTCGGATGCAAAGTACATGGCAGTTATAGTGCCGAGCATGAATATTTACCAGGAATGCGGGAGTTCAGATTTTGGTTGGTGTGACTGCGTAGCAACTTTATTACACAAGTCCCATGCATTCCACGTGCCCGCTACGTCTGTTTGTCGCTGTCGAGGAGATGTTTGAGACTGGATCAGGAACCTCTGGTGAATACACTTCCCGGATCAACAACCAAACCTTCTGAGCGCCGTTTTTGTTTGCTCAGGGTTCTCGTCCAGCAGATACGATCCATAGCTACCCCATCTGCTAAGGACAATCTGACCATATGCCTGAATTCATCCAATTTTAGTAAAAAGATATATCGGTCAGTAATTATTTTAATTATTTTGACGTATCAGCCGATAATTGTACGTGTTATTTACGTTCCAGCTTACTCGGGCAGTCTAATGGGCACGTAGAAAAGCGTAAGAAATTTTGGGCGACTCCTTAGAGGCATGAAAGTGTGGATAGTTTTTGAAAGTAATCCATACACGCAGACCACCTAGCTTGAGCAATAATTCCTCAATTGTGGTGTAAATTTTAGCTGTCCTAAATCTGCTACCAACCATTTGTAACCCGATTGACAACACAAAGCCAAATTGCCTAAAAGACTAGCACATTCTTAAAGAGGATCATGATACTTGGATACAGAGCAATTTTAAACCATCGTTACAATGTGTCGAGGCCTCAAATAAAGGCCACGAGGCTACTGCGTGCTGCCCAATTGACGTTCGTGGCTTTCAATGAAGATCCTTTTGAAAAGTCTTCGGCACGACCATGTCTAGGATAAGCCTTTGGATAAGTTCTTCAAATAACAAGTAGTCAAACTATGTGGCGGTCACCCCGAGTCCTTTGTTGAGTTGACATTGAAACAGCTCTCCAAGAAAGATTTGGGCGCTTGTATACGCCACTTTTTCCCCCTGATCCACTAAACCTAACCGAAGGACTAAACGGAATCAAAACAGAAATCAGCTCTAAAACAGTGCTACTTAAATTATGCTAGTACTATTTGAATGGAGACTTTTTAATCCATGTCCTTAACACATTGAAGTGTATAACTTACTTTAAAGGCTGTGATTATTACTCTCAAGATTACGCAAAAACTTCTAGGCTTCTCGTTTTCGTTGACCTATTTTCCAGGTCTGGCGTTCGTCAATGAGGTGGCTGTTAACGTGATGCAGTAAATATTGCTTGAACAACTCCGAGAAGGTAGCATTGCTGTCCATAGGCAATACCACTATGCTGATTAGAGGAAGGTTCTTATTCCAAAAGAGTATCATTGTTTAGTTTAGTACATTACTGTACAGCATATAGGGAGAAGTCTCAGCAACGTACTGCGTCATCGTATGAACCATCGGACTCAGGTAACACACCTCATTAAGCTGTCAAGATGATTTGTGAATATAAAGTCCAACAACTAGACTGGCGTCCCCTGCTCTGCTAATGGAACCAGAACATGCTGTGTTGAGCGAGATTTATTTTCCATCCTTAGAAGATGGTGGCTAAAACAAAACCCCGAACACTAGCTCAACAATCCCCCGATTAAAATTTGGTACGTTTAAATCGCTCAACAGAAAGCTTCAGTCGACTAGAGATCTCTCCTTTTTTCTCTATCGAACATATAAGAAATATGTGCAGAATGTTATTACCGACAAAGTCAAGGGAGACTAGAATGGCCGTTTCTGGCTTATTAGCCGTCGTCAGCCAGCCTTACCCAACTCCGAAGTGTGGAACACCTGGGGTTCGAGCTCGCGACCTCCAATGTCTGAGCCACGGGCTCGTTGTCCTGTCGATTTCGATCGGAAATATACGGTGGTATATAGGCATGGTATAGACAGAATTTTATTACCGACGACGGCTAATAAGTCAGAAATGGCCATTTCAGTCTCCCTTGTGTTTTTCGGCAAAAATTCTCCCTATGTCAGGCGGTGTGTGCGGCTGTTGGTTGGGCTCTAGAGAGACCTCCTAAGGCACAACGGAATGAGTGAGTTCCGTAAGAACAATTGGTGAGTGCCCCTCCGAACATCTCTACTCTTACTGCTATGGTCCCCTGAAAGGACTGCTGCTTTCTGTGTTATATTTCTCATGAAAGATGGGCCAGTTTTTCGCGCCATCTTTTGGTCTCACTTACATCAGTGATTTGCGGTGCTGCAATCATTCGGTTGGAAAGAAATCTGATTCAACAAATCTAGTGATCGTTTTGGAGACTGGGTTTTCTGGACAAAACAGTTCTGTCTCACGTTTACCGCTCGAGGCAGTCTTGACGGACAGTCGTCGCCCAGTTTCCACCTGCTTCTTAACATTTTGTCTCATTCAGAAAATTGTGTTAGTGATATTCTATTCATCCTGCCCTGAGAATGATCGATGCTGGAACATCGCCTTGGTCAAATCCTAAACGCATGCAAAATGCCAGCGGCATTTATTCTTTCCCACTGACCAAAAATACTTCCTTTCATTTAAAGCCTAAGACTTCCAAGATAATTCGGGTTAACCAGGAGGATTTAATGAAGAAGATAAAAAGGGAGATCTTATTTTATCTTGCTTTGGTTAGATAGAATTGTCTTTATTTGTATTCACAATAGTAAGTGAGATATTATTGAGACTGATAATAAAACAGATATTGATTGGTCCATATCTTTAGGCATTTTTATTCTGCGATCATTGAATGTCAGTATCATATTATATATCATACCCTCGTGGAGTTTTTTATTATTCTACATGGTACTTCTAGGCGTGACATATATCGATTGAACTAAGGGACGCGCTGACATGATCCATCTTTGGCGCCTTAAGGGGTAACAACTTCCCTATCTGTGATCAATAAAAAATTTTCGCCCTTAGCTTGATGTCAGCATAAATGAACACAAGAAACAAGTTTATACACCTACGCGATATCCGATCAGGCTGACTTGAAGGAAAACTCGCAAACCTACCTCGAACTGAGTTCGATAGTGAGCGACAAATGTTACCCACGTGAGATCCGCGCATCGGAAGTTAGCAACCCTTCCACTAATGTAGATTAGGCTGCTTCACATGTACTTGGCTGCTGAGTAGTCAGGTAACCAACATCGGTTAACTGAAGTCTGATAAAAGGCTCGGTGGTCTGACTTCGCAGTTGCCAGGATACATCGTCAGTAGTCGGCCGTAGACAAATTTGACGTGAAACACTAACATCTAGAGCATTTCCGAGGAGCTTATCGTAATCCCCATGGTACCCAGTACTTCCTTATCCGACTTGGGTCAATTTCTCCATGTTTTTCAATAAGTCTCTGGAGACACCTACCTTCCTCTCATATGCTTCCATGGATACCTCCCGCCTTGGCTGTTTTCTTCACATAACGCCGAACTCCTGCACAAAAGCGATTTTCGACTTTCCTCATCTCCAATAGCTTTCCCGCCATTAGATCGCCGAATGTATGTTGCAAACCTTCAACCAATGATCGAACACCTTATACAGGGTCACACTTGACTGTCCAAATGAACTTCATTCGCAACCCTTCGTGCCCCTCTGTTCGGAGGAAACCCACATTGTGAAGCATGAGAGGCCTTAAATCCTCGCGTCTTATGTTTTTTTGCGGTTGTTGGGTTTTGGGATCGCCTCGCGGGGTCCGGATTGCTGGCGTAAAGAGAGAGAACGCATAGGAGTATACCACAGGACCTAGACGCGAGTGGTCTCGGCCAGCATTTACTCGAATAACGTTTCTGTGTTGATCGTACTAACAGAGACAGAACTTTACGGCGTCGTGATTCTTCACAATAGGTCAAGATGCAGCGGAAACCAACGGAACGTATAAGAAGGCAAAAGCATCTAGAAAGGATGGAAGGTAAAGAGACGCCCAGCCGATTGTACTGTCAGTATTATAGGGGTTTGCTTCCTTTAAAAGTCAGAGCATCGAAAATTTTACTGAAATCCCCAGCCAGCATGTCAACAAATTCAGCGTAACTAGAAACATCTTCGTAGCGCGACTGCCTACTCGCCAGAGCCAATCCGTGTGTTTTCAACGACCAAACGCACGAGATCTTGACTAAAATTCTGAAATGTACCTTTGACTAGAAATGATTGCCCAGGCGTGGTCGTGCAGTAACATCCCAAGTTGTTTCAGACACCCCAATAAGCCGGCTTTTGAATGCACGTTTTTTTCGATCGCCTAAAATACAGCACTCAACAAAAGATGACTTCTTACATAGTAGGAACTTTTCCCAACTTATTTCCGATTCCATTATGAATGCCAATATAAATTACAGCAAACGTCCACAAACAGTCCATCGTGTACTCATTTGATAAAAAATTACGTCTTCCTCAAGCTATATACTCGAAGAAATGGTACCTTGTAGTTTTGAAAAGCTTTTATCCCCCGAATAATTTTGAGCCTGGCGTGACATTGCACTCGCGTTCAGAATGTACCATCTACAAGCTGTTAACTTATTTACACAAATAGCATGCCCTTTATGTTATTAAGAAGATATCATAGAAGACTAGTAAAATTTCATAGTGGATGTGGTGAATACTTCAAAAGGCATATTATCAGAGGGCGGATACGATGTTGTATAAAAGGATATCTCCTGATCTTAAAAAATATTATGATTACAAAAACGTTAAAACCGAAAGATACCTTTCTTCGAGGACAATTTTGAATAACTCGCGGTTTGCAACAGAATAAGCTCAAAAAAATTTAACTGCGCACGGGTTTTCTGTAGAAAATATTTGGAGTTATAAGAGAAACGAAAATCAATAGAAAAAGTCATAGTAATTAAGCGGCCACTTTTAAGTGAGTATGGTCTTTGTAGCCGATAAAAACTAACTGCATTCAAAAGCAGGCATCCTACCGTGGCCAGAACATTACGGGATTTTGCTGCATGATAACCAATAAAACAACCTCAATTAAGCAATTTTTCCTAATTGAAAACACATCGTATGATTTCGTTTAACTCTTCTGGGGGCTACTTACTGACTGCTGATAGGTCAACACGAATGCATGCAGTGATTACACCCATGTACTGAAAAGAAACATAATGATGTACTGATAGTGGTGCGGCGGCAGTTTAAATTTCGGAGGCTCACTTGCTGACCCTGTACAATTGTCAACATCGCGCAAGCATCTAGCGATCTGCTATCTAGGTTGCAGAGTATAATCTCTTAAATAGTTTTCTATGTGTAATGAGGAAAAGGGACCTGGCCGATCGTGCCGGCTTATCGTTCCAGAATGCACAGAACCTACTCCAAAGTACAGTAGGTGGGCTAACTCACGAAATGTCAACCGAAATTTTAAAATGCGTTTTCGTTTCGATAAATTAATTAATTAGGGTGGTAAAACTAGTCAGCCTGCAAAATAATTCTATAATATTTCAGTTACCTCAGGATGCCGGCTTTAGAATGAACTTATCGCCGACTGCATGCAAGAACTACACTCTGCAAAAAATGACTACTTATTGAGCATGCAATTTTCTCATTGATTTTTGATGCCCTTGACAATTCAATTATATTTCGTGGAAGAGATGCATAAAAATATTCATTCTTTTACTTCTTCATTTGCAAATCAATTATTCTTTAAAATCTATGCTCGAAGGAAGGAAATTATTTGGTTTTTAGAAAGTTTCTAATTGTGGGACTTTTGAATACCGTGAAATGGCCGTTAATATATCGTCATATCTCTGTATTTACCAATCTGCCTTGTAAAGGTAACAATATGGATCAAATCAACTGCTTAGTTTTATGAAACCCATATGGTGCCCCTTTATTACCGTAGAGAAATGTGTGGTTTTCCGTACGCGGAAGATATACGGCTTGTAGTTTGAAAACCTGAATGCAAGTGTGACGGTAAAGCAGGTTCAAAATTATTCGGGAATAGGAAAACTTTTTTAAAACCAAATTATATTTTTCCTTCGAGTATAAAATTAGTAGAAGACGTAATTGTCTACCAAATGAGCGGAAGAATGAATATTTATATGCGTATTTTCCATGCAATAAAATTGGACATTTAGGGGCATCGAAAATCAGTGAGAAAAATTCGTGCCACAGAAGTAGTCATTTTTTGCAGAGTGTAGTTCTTTCATGCAGCCGAAAGGAGGTTCACTCTAAAGCCGGCATCCTGAGGTAACTGAAACATTATAGAATTTTGTTGCAGGCTGACTAGTTTTACAACCATACGTAATTTGTTTTTTCAAAACGAAAACACATTTCAGAATTTCGGTTGACATTTCGTAAGTCAGCCCACCTACTGTATATGCCACATACTCCTGGCCACATAAAATGGACGATATCTACCGTGTGCTCCACGGCAAAGTGAGGACTGGCATGGTAACTTGTGCTGGAGGTAGTTTATAGTGGTAGTATTTTTGCACAGTGTCTAGCGCATTCCCTCTTCCCCACCTGGGTCCGTTGTTAAGACAGATTCAAGAAGACCGGAGGTGAGAGAGGCGCAGGTGGATTGTACGAATAAGTCCGGACCTAGACGTACCACCGCACACCCTGGTCTCTAACAAGTACCTGACCAGGATTTTAATAAACAACAACAGCACCACAACGGGGTAAAATGATGAGGATGACTGAGCAGCGATGATCACGACCTACGGAGAGCGCAGGCACATCTACCGGCAGGGAACTAGGTGTCAGAGAACTGCCAGCGGAAACCAGGCTGCGAGGACCATGGTTTGCTGATACAAGCATAGCAGACGCTGACAAACCTTTAGGCCGATCGTTCGTCGTGACCAACTTAATCCATGCATACCTGGGGGATCATCATGCTGTTGACGAACTGTAAGGATGAACAATTACATATTAAACTAGCCCGTGATAACAGATTAGAGCAGAAGAATAAATGTATGTATTCTGTATTCTGCGATGATAAAAAGCTAGTGCAACCTGTGCCCCGATAAACGAGTATAGTGGGCGTGAAGGCGTTTGATAGATATACAGTAGGTGGGCTAACTCATGAAATGTCAACCGAAATTCCGAAATGCGCTTTCGTTTCGAAAAGACTAATTAAGTAGGGTTGTAAAACTAATCACTCTGCAGTATAATTCCATAATAATTCAGTTGCCTCAGGATGCCGGCTTTCGAACGAATTTCCATCCGGCTGCATGCGAAAACTATACTCTGTAAAAAATGACTGCTGAATTAACATGCATTTTTCAAATTGATTTGCGATGCCCCTAGAAGTCGAATTATATTGTATGGAAAACATGAATAATAATATTCATTCTTCGGCCCACTTAATAGACAATTACGTTTTCTTCCAATTTTATACTCGAAGGAAGGGTATTATTCGCTTTTCAAAAGATTTCCGATTCCAGAATTATTATGCACCCGCTCTGCTGTCACATCTGCATTCAGGGTTTCCAAACTACAAGCCATGTATTTTTCGCGCACGGAAAACCACACATTGCTCTACGGTATTAGGAGGAGATCATATAGTGTTCATAGAATTCAGCATTGGGTTTGATTTATATTGTTAACTTAGCAAGCCACGTTGGTAAATGCGGAGACCTGACTTTTTATGAATGGCCATTTCACGGTATTTAAAAATCGCAGAATTAGAAACTTTTTTAAAACTGAATAATGTCCCTCCTTCGGGTAAAAAATTGAAAGAAGACGTAATTATCTACCGTATGAGCGAAAGAATGAATATTTTTATTCATGCTTTCCATGAAATATAATTGGACTTCAAGGGGCATCGAAAATCAATTAGAAAAAAGCATGCTAATTAAGTGGTCGTTTTTTACAGAGTATGGTTTTTGCATGCAGCCGAAAGGAAGTTAGTAAGAAAGCAGGCGTCTTGAGGTAACTGAATTATTATAGAATTATACTGCAGACTAATTAGTTTTACAAACCTACTTTATTAATCTTTTCGAAACGAAAACGCATTTCGGAATTTCGGTTGGCATTTCTTGAGGTAGCACACCTACTGTAGTATTTCGTTTATGTAGTCGGCTTCTGGAGAACTGAAATCGAAATATAATTCGAGCGCCGTCTTAGAACGTCGACATCCAACCGAGAATTCTGATAGCCTCCTTAGAAAGTCTAACTAAAGTTCGTGTTGGGTAATTGCGGGCGAGTGAATGAAAACTTATCACCCCAAGCTCACACAGTCTCGAAGTCAGGCATCATGCAGTCCCCAGAGACAGTATGCGAACTCTCAGCAGAGGCCACTTTTGAACGCTTATCAAACTGCCTATTTTGTGGATATGACTAAAAACCTGTATGCAACATTATACACTAAGTCAGAAAATGCATGATGGGTCCTATTTTTGAGATATTTTGGAATACTCGAGGGCTAAACACGAAAAACTTTGAAAGACATAAAGGCAGATGAAGTGGACTCCAAAGTGCGCAGTGTCACGGTCTAATTTATTGCGACCTGAAGACAGTGAGATAAGGCGATGTACAATCTATCGGTGCTATTCAACCGTTCAATACTGCGGCTAGTTGACTTATCGAAAATCTCGAAGTATCTGGGATAGATTTTTGAGGCTGAAAACTCAAACAGCCGACAACTGTCCAGTCAATAGATCGGTCAGTAGGGGTAGGGTATGTAACCTCTCTCCCCGTATGGTTGCCCAAAAGCCTACCTTCTTATCTTATTTGGTTAGGTGTGTTTCATGACGGTCTGTCTGGCAGTAGGTCGCGAATGGGGTCATGCAGGAAGCTGATTTTGACCTCCAATATCGTTATCGACTTTGACGTTGTCCGTTTTAAGCTCAAGATTAGGTTTTGGGCAGCGGTTGGAAATGGTGTTAATAGGATTATCCTTGGGACAGGGGTTGCCAGCCATGGGCTTGGATTTAGGGTTAAGACTAGGGTTAGGGTTTTAGGGCTTGGCTTACGATTACGGCTACGTCTGAGTTTTCCTCAAATAATTACGGGTAAGACGTTTGCCATTGAAGGCACGGGCATGGTTGGCGTTAGGTTTGTGTCTAACTAAGTCTCCCCAAGGGGTTACGTACCATACTCTTGCCAATAGATCAATCTGCAGGTAACAAATGGAGAGTAGTTATAATAAAGAGAGAAAGAATTTGGAAATTTTCCATTGGCCCTCAGCTATAGTCGCATAGATAAAAAGATTTAGGGCAGACAGCTGACATAGATGAAGCCAAGAAATGATCGCGTTTCTAGGAGTGCGACGAAACTATGAGCTGTCGAAAGCAACTGATGTAACTCGACGCGAATTCAAAGCGTCCTTATCGAATTGGCTTGAAAATAATAGTTTGGACTACCGTCAGGTGGTAAGTCCGTGTGAAACAAACAGCTGATAAACTAATATAATAACGCTCGGAATTAAACATGTGGTCTAAATAACCGTTCAGCCAACGGTGTAAAATAAAAAATCTTGCATGCCTTGTGAAGACTGAGACGGAATCGTCGTTATCCTCACGAACTATCAAAACCTGTGGGAGGCTGGAATTTGCAAGCGTCTACAAGTAGAAGTACTATTGGTTTCCATATAAGGCCAAGTTGAACACTATAGTTATATGTTCTGTTTCTACATTAGTGGAGCAGAAATTTCGAAAAAGAATACCTACTCATTCCTGCTTATGTTGCTATTCTCCGTGTTTTTTGTTGCCTCCGTGGCTTCACAAATACTCGTTTTACAATGATGCCAAACAACGCAGACATACAGTAACTGCACACGTCGATGAGCTAGCAGTGGCTGTCCTATTGCTGATCAAGTGTAACGCAGGCAACGATAGCTTTACTAGCAGTCTCCCAATGCTGTGCAAAGACGGGTAGAGCGGCCTAGCAGATTTTCATTTTCTGAGCTGCTGACAAAATAGCGATGCTTCTTCACCAGTGATACACAATCAGTAGGTAAATCTTGCTCAAAATCCTCTTCTGGCGAGCAACGATATGGCATATTCAATCGTATTATCTATCAGCCAGTTAACAAAGTGCAAATCAGGGTGTTTCTGCGTCCTGCGTCACGGTATAGCTGAATAGGTCAGGGTGGCTGAGATACATTTCTCACCGTTAACGCGAAAGCCGATGATTTTGTCTGCGAAGCCTATCTTTATCATTTTCCCTTCAGTAGGATTCATTATGGCCTCATACCGCTAATGCAGTTAAAAATACCTGCTTCTTACTTGAAAACTACTCACGAAAGACCTAACCCTCTGTTATTAGTGTAGACTGATCATTTAAGAACGGGGTGATTTGACTCCTCTTCCTCTTCCTCCTCCTCCTGCTTCTGTAAAAAGTACTTTCTTTATTGAAAAAGTAAAGGGTGCTACTGCATTGCATCGTTTAACTGTAGAGTTCCAAGCACGTCAATCAAACAATCGTCGTGTCCCTGAGTTTGCCGTCTCTGAGGGAACATTTCTTTGAAGCGGTACCTGATTGGTCTCAGTTCATGACCAAAATCTTGGAAGTAAAGAGGTTGATAGTATACATTAATACGCAAATACGCAACTGGAACCGAAATCATCATGGGTCAGCATCCATGGAGTCGAGGCGGAGAGGACAGTCTGCATTTTCGAAAAACGAGGAGACAGTTTGCTGTCCAGTTAAACCGTCCAGACCTGCAGCTGAGGTAGTAGAACACGAGCTTAAGCTAGCCAGATTCCCTAGTTTCGTTCGCAAAGTGATAGGGAAATCTGGCAAGATAGCCACCGTTCTCGCTCCTACCAGAAATTGTCCCAGTGGACATCATTTGGTCAGGTATCACATTTAGATCATTGACTTAATCGGTCCAAAGCGTCTTGCCAACATGTGGACCATCTAACTAAAGTCCGCCGTGCACCTACTTCTTTTGCGTATCTTGGTTCAAAGGCAGGAAGGGCGCGAGAAATATCCGCATTCTGACAAGATATAGTTCTACAGCGCGAATTAGCTCTTTTATTCATCTCTTTGCAACAAACGACATCTTACCTTATGTGCACACAATCTATCTCTGTTCGGTTTGAGAATATCAGTAACGCGGAAGTTCTTTTACATTACGAGAGCAATCACCCTACCTCTCACAAACGGAGTGCCGTAAGCAGCCTCCTTAACCGGGCAAGAACTCACTGCCCTGACAACGAAACACATCCAACAGAACTAAATTATTTGTTCAGACTCTTTTTCCAGAATGGGTATCCTATGCAGTTTGCACACCGATGCATAAGACGACATGATTTGAAAGAAAAAGAGAAGGAACTAGATTGTTCCGATCAGGCGTCCGAACCAAAAAAACTGGCGAACACTTCCGCATATTAAGAATGTGTCCGAACTAGTTGAAGGACACCTGAGGAAGCACCGAATACCTGTGGCGCACAAGCCGACGACTGCAGTTCGTAACCAGCTTGTACACCCTAGGATAGGTTTGGCTATTTAGATAAGAAGGAAGTCGTCTATAAGACACCACGCAAGAGTTGTAATGCAGTTTACTGTGGTCGAACTGGAAAATCGGCCTCTACACGAATACACGAACACCAGCTAGCCGTAAAAAGGCGAGACCACTTGTCCCAAGTTCGATGCATATGCTGGAAATTGGACACCAATTTGCCTGGAATAAGATCCGCATTGTAGGTGTCCGCTCATCTAAAAAAGGCCGCGAATATTTAGAGGCCATGCATTCTGATAACGCGTGCATCAGTCTACAAGTAGAATTAAATGCTGTGAATAACAACCTCAAGGAAAAGTGGAAGACGCGTCGGACAATCAGAACATTACGCCAGCAGGAGAAACAGGGCAATATCGATTTTTTAGGCATGTTTAATTGCTAAATGTATTGCACAATTTCTTCACGTCTCAGGACGACCTGGGGAACAAAGGTCGAAAATTCACAATAAAACTTGTTTATATTTCCCAAATAGCTGATTTATTTCAAATATATATATAAATATATCGATATGCGTAAACATTCGAGGTCCAGACATTGTATCGCGTTCATCATCTCCCAAAGAAGACGAAGAAGAAGAAAAGGCGAATCCGTGGACCATATTGTATTCGAACTGACGTTTCGGAAACTTCCTCGTTTCCATTATCAGAGTAGCGTAATTGTTGTACTTGCGGGTCTTGAGTTATTCAGTCTTGCCGCTTGCCTCGTATTATAGCCGTGCTGGACGCACGAACTTTGACCTGCCTGTTTGCCGCTGACTGGCTTAGACCTCCCCGGAGCTGACCG
>CACRXP010000986.1:137251-187217 GCA_902702965.1 Spirometra erinaceieuropaei
TCGATCGCCAACTAAGCAGTAATTCCTGGCTAATGCATGTAGAGCCAAGAAGTTTGCTGTTTGGTCGGTCGGGCGCAGTTGCTGCCTTAATGCAGGTGGATCAAGATTTCAAAAACTTAATTAACCGCATTTGACCTCTGTACGTACGCTCACAGGCATCGCATAGTGTCATTGTTGAAGTGTGTTGTTATTTTCGATGGCCCTGTATGCCCTTTTTGCATGTATTGAAAGTCAGACGTGTTCATAGGACGGCGAATTCCTCGGTTGTACTTTTACAGAAGCAAAATAGGAATCCTAACTGGTTAAAGTTGTAAAAAACAGATCGTAAATAACTTGTGGATAGAATCGATTTCAGCTTTTACAAAGACACTCTACGTCTGGCAAAAAAGTGGAAATTCCCTTTCAAAACCTTCAAACTTCCAACACGCAATCTAGGCTGACTGACGGCACACATGCACCGCCTCCGTGCAGTTTACGATAAATCGCAAAGTCAGACGGGGTGTGTTGTGAAGTCGGCGTGGACAGCCAATCGATAGGTTTCCCGTCAGTTTAATAGTGCTTTGAGCCCTCAAGAGGTGAGGGGGCGTTCCAATCTAGAAAATGGTCCTGGGATAGATAAATGGGCAACGCGCCGAGAGCACGGACGAGGAATCCGCGGTTTGAGTTCGTATACAGACGTGATTGTTTGATTGTTAGGATGAAAGCTGAGGAGGCAAGCAGTCGATAATGAAACCCTTGAGTACTCAGAAATGACTGGCCAAACTGATCTGATATTCGCCTTCACCCGCAGGGGTAGTAGTCTAACCCCGACCTACAGTGTTTAAAGTGATGCACAGTAAGTGGGCTAACTCATGAAATCTCGACAGAAATTCCGAAATGCGTTTTCGTTTCGAAAAAATTAATTTGGTAGGATTGTAATATCAATCATCGTTCATTATAATTTTATAATTATTAGGTTACCCGAGGATGCCGGCTTTCGCAAAAACTTCTTTCCTGCTGCGTGCAGAAACCATACTCTGTAAAGAATGACCACATGTTTAGCATGCACTTTTGCATTGATTTTCGATGCCCTTGAAGATTCGATTATGCTTCGTGGTAAACATGCACAAAGATATTCATTCTTTCGCTCATTCAGTAGAAAATTACGTCCTTTTTAAATTTTACCCTCGAAGGAAAAGGTGGGATTTGGTTTTGTAAAACCTTTCCAATTCCCGAATAATTTCGAACCCAACCTGTCGTTACACTTGCATTTGGGGTTCCCAAAAGGCAAACCGTAAAATTTTCGCGTAAGGAACATCATATACGTCTTTACCGTTTAAGAGGAGACCCTATGAGGTTCATAAAATTAAGCAGTGGATTTGAGCCACATTGTTAACTTTACAAGCTACATTGGTAAATGCAGACACATGACGTTTTATGAAGGGCCATTGCACGGCATTGAAAAATCTCACAATAAGAAACTTTTTAAAACCGAATTAAACCATTCCTTTGAATATAAAATTGAACGAAGACGTAATTTTCTCCTGAAAGAGCAAAAGAAGTAATATTGTTGTGAATGTTGTCCATGAAATTTAGTTGAATCTCTAAGGTTATCCGAAATCATTTTTTTAAGGAAGATGGTTTTTGAATGCAGCCGAATATAAGTTTTTTCGAAAGCCGGAGTCCTGGTGCAATTTAGTTAGTATAGATTTATGCTGCACGATGATGGGTTTTAGAAACCTGCTTAATTAATTATTTTGAAATGGAAACGCATTTCGGAATTTCTGTCGAGATTGTATGAGTAAGCCCACCTACTGTGACAGACGATGGTTAAAGACGGGGCATTCGCGAGACAAGAGCGTGTAGCAGGATATCGATCCGCCCACGTTTTGATTCTCGTTGCATCTCGAGCAATAGCATCTTGGAACTGCACCGCAGAGTATGCACAGGTATTCAGCGACTCCTCATTTACCGGCTCTTATCTCTGACAACTTTCGTCACGAGAGACTGGCCGCCGTCTGTTTTTTACGGCAAGGATAAAGTATATGTCCGGGGGCAGAAAAAGGTAACCGATGGAGCGTGTCTCACGAGAATGTTGGTAATAGGTGGTTATACGTGCGAAGCCTCGCAGCGAGTAGTTAGGGGACCCCGGGAAAAAAAAGGAGATCGAGGAGGCGATGCTGCAAAATTGTCTGCATAGACTCATTATCCCGCAAACCCACGCATAATTGTCTAGTGGAGGGTACAAAGTTGTCCGCATTTTAGGAAACACAAGGCGCATCTTCTTATGCATTTTCTCACCGCCGTAATGTCCAGGTACCTAATGCAAACACTATTACACGACCAACTCCTTTATCTCTGTGTCTTACAGGGCAGTCCAACTTCGTTAACGTATCCTTGGCGCAGCAGTTAGAATTACTTTATGTAGAAAAAAAACTTACATGGCGGACAAACCCTTTGGGAAATCTAGTTACCTTTTTCTGATAAGCCATATAGGAATCAAAGGAAAGATGAAATCTTCATAAAAACTGTATACTTATAAGCTCCCAAAATCTCTATTTTAATGACAACCAGAGAAGTGGTTTGAAAGCAGCCGTGACAAACTAGGTTTTATCCGACTTGGTAGACGGCGTTAGGGTCGTGCAATAAGACGGCGGATGGACCGGTGACTCCGACTGACACTCGTCACAGGTGAATCTATGCGTGCTGTTGTTCAGCTGGGGATTTCGTATTACTCTCACAAAATAAGGGACCTAATAGGTATTCACGACATACTATAGGGGTTTGTCTAAGATGGTATGAAGCCTTTATGTTGAAGCGATCATTGACGCACCTTAAAATCACCCAATTTACCTGGGAGCCCTTTCACAAATCCGATATTCTAGTTATAAACGCTTAAGGATGCGACAGCAATCAGATGCGGCACCTGGACACAAGATGACAAGCGGGAGGCGTCAGGCACGCGAAATTACTACCCAAGACCGCCAGGTCTCCGGTTCCGCAACATGGTAACATCTTTTAATGGCAATAGGTTTTTGGATTGGCCTTGTTGGACTTTGCGACACTCATCGCAATGCCGGTGCAATCCACCCACTCCCAAAGTAAAATTTGCAGCAGTACCATCAACGGTGACTACACCCTCCCCCCCCCCGGCAACCTACCTCCCACCTCCAATTTATTCTCATTAGAACAACGCGTTCAAGCCAGGATTTGCACTGGACAAACGTTTTCGTAGATATTGCAGTTCAGTCGTCCGCAGGACACAAAACATGCCCACTGGCAGTTTTGTCATGTCTCCATTTTAATCGCATACTTAACTGCCTCCTGAGAATCCACTGGATTCGACTGGAAATCCATATGAACCGAGATACTGCATCATCCTTGCTATTTCCTCTAACATCCTCCGTTTTCTAGCAGAACAATGCCCAGTGTGCCGAGGATATTGATGTTTGCTTATTGTGTTCTTTTGAAAAAATGCTCCTTTGCGTGTTCCTCGTCATACACGTAATATGCAAGTCGAACTTTGAGAAAAACAAAGTACCTGGACTTGTTGCCGCATCTACTCCTTCATGTCCCCTGCGATTTGGAAGTTTTGCTGAATTACGACCCCACTCCGGCATAAGGACGCAAGTAATCGATCAGTTTTGCCGTTTTACCGCTCAAATCCAAATTTCTTACAGATGCGGTGGTCAGCAGCCTGCCGATGATAGCAAATAAGCTAAGAATTATTTAGTAAAGGTTGCAGTATTTTCCAAATATCCTCGAGTTCATTTCTGGATCTGTGACATTTAATCAAAGCGTTTCGCCCAACTCTGAAAATCCCCAGTCTGCGACGTACCAGCGTAAATATGGAATTAACCCAACATTTTTTTATTAACAGTCAACATAAATTTATCCTACTTATGCAGGGTAAGCCCTGATGTTGTTCTAGATAACCGGGCAAGCACAAGATTGTTGGGTTTTACGTCATCAAAGTAACTGCCTGAAAAAAAAACGATTTGCCGTAGACAGAAGGTTTAGAAATTTAACGTCTTCTTCATGTCAGCTGGATTACTGCGCCCACCCTCATTCCTAGTCGCCGCAAGTCAGGTCAATATAGTTCGAGGACCAAGTGCTTAGTGTTCCAGCTGCAAACAGCAAAACACACTTAAAAACTATTAGAATGCGCTAGAGGATCCAGTTTGGAAGGTTGCCAGATGACAGTATAGCTCTGCCTTAATGAGGATTAAAGATCAGGGCTCAATGCCTCAACCCTCCCTCGTTCTTATTACCTCTTGCATGAAATTTCCGACTCAACGTTTTGCTGCATCTACACCTCCCTGTCTTCTAACATCCTCAGTTTGCCAACAACTGAAAAGCGCACAAAATTCAATAAATGTACATGTCAGTCAATCATGTCGTTTGTGACTCTGGCGCAGTTGCGGACAAAGCAAATACGCCGAACGTGAAGCAGGCGTGAGAAGGAATGACGCCAATGACCAGATCGTTGATCATTTAACGGGGCTCGGCAACACCTTCCAGTTTGACGAGGCCGAAATTCTCGCAAACGGTGACAACCGAGTGAGCTGCGCACTACCAGATTCATGGTTCACCGACCTGCAGGCAATTGACGAGCGAAATTACCCTCCGGTTTCATTCTCTGTTCTGCGATTTTATCCGGACAAAGTAATTAACTGCCTGAGGAGAACGCGGATCACGGAGATTCGCGTGATCGTCATGTTGAGAATCAAAAATGGGGATGTAATCATGACATCCAACGATTCGGATACGGACCGAAATGCCGTAATCTCATCAAGCACGACCTCTCAGCGACAAACGCAACTGTTGCTAATTACTGTAGGCATGTTTGGGTCGCACAACATATAATATTCCGCAACAGAAGCATTAGTTAGAAGTCCGGACACGTGTTTCGCCGATGTTCTGCCGCTACTTGACAGAGCTGCGAGGGGTTTGGTTCATCAGTGGCGCCCCCCCCCACCCCCAGCATTCTTTGTCTGTTTTTCTGGTTGATACACCAGTTTCGAAAGTGTGGTTTTTAAGTTCCTCAGACATTAATCGCTAGTCTGGAGTAGACCAGTCTATGTGATGATTCAGCAAATTGAGCTCTTTAAATACTACACTCTTTGTGCCTCCATTGTCTCTTATCTCTGACTGCCTCTGACGATGAGTTCTGGTGAGGGTTAAAAGCGTCTATCCAATAAACCTCTTGTCCCCGTGATCGCATCGAATTCTTCTCGGATGCAGTTAATCGGCTTTTTCTACTCTCCCACACCCCAATGTACAACGTGCAGATCACTCTACAAAAGGCACGTCCAGCGGACTGTCTCCTCGTCATTTCATAATGACGGTCCTTCGCCCATACTCGGCAACTTGACTTCTGACCGGTGGGGATCTCGGGGTTAATTACGTGGACTATTGTTTGTACACGCTAACACAGTTTCATTTTTAAATTTGGCCCGAATTACCAACCGCTCGGAAACCGAGATAGCTTTTAGAAAAAATATTTGAGCTAAAGAATTATTGCTTGTTTGATCTAGTAGCTTTTTGTTTTGCGAGGGATTGAGACAAAACATTCATTCAAAAACTGTTGTTTTGTAGAGGGATTAATTACCTGCGTGTCTAGCCAAATCGTATTTCAACTCCAGGTAAACAATAGAGACTCGGTCCTTTCTGAAAGGAATTTTTATGCAAGATCAGACAGCCTTAACCGCATTAGCAGTCTAAAGCCATGGTAAATCATAGCGAAGGAAAATCACTGAATTTTTTTTCACACACGCAGTAGTTTTCCCCTTGCAAGCGGCGGTGAGTGACTGATCTCAACCACCTCAACTCATTTCTTCACATGGTAAAATCCTGAATCCGCACATGTTTTGCTGTCTGAGAAATAACTCCACTGCATAAATTTCAACTGATCAGCCACGCAACGGGAAAAGAAAACTTTGGTGTTTTATCAGTCCTTTGCAAAATGAAAATCTGCTAGGCTGCACGAACCATTTTACTTCAACATCGGATGATCAGGAACGAGAGCAATAATGCATGCGCGAAATTCAATCAGCAATCGAATGACCACAGGTTGTCATCGGCCCTCTGCCTGAACAAGGCATATATGAGGAATGCGATAAAGGCCATGCGACCTCAGTATGCAAACCTCTGAGACTCATCGCCGCATAAAAAACATATTGCATAGTTCGGATGTGAGTAAACTCGCGTCGTCCGGCGGGGCCTCGTAGCTCCGGTGGTTAGAGCGTTGGCTGCGCTTAAGCCTTCTCCTTACTGCGTGGGTTCGAATCCCACCGAGGCGCCGAGTTGGGTCAATATAAAAGTAGAAAAGGTCGATTAGCTGCATCAGAGAAGAATTGAATGCGATCACTGGGACAAGAGGTTTATTGGGTAGACGCTTTGAATTCTCACCAGAACTCATCGTCAGAGGCAGTCAGAGATAAGAGACAATGTAGGCACAAAGAGTATAGTACAGTAGATGTGCTAACTCATGAAATGTCAACCAAAATTTCGAAATGCGTTCTCGTTTCGAAAAGATAAATTAAGTAGTGCTGTAAAACTAATCATGATGCAGCATAAACCTATAATGATCCAGTTACCTCAGGGTGTCGGCTTTTGAAGGAACGTATTTTCGGCTGCATGCAAGATCTGTACTCTGCAAAAAATGACTACTTAAGTAGTATGCAATTTTCTCATTGATTTTCGATGCCCTTGAAAATTCAATTATATTTCATGGAAAACATCCATAAAAATATTCATGCTTTTACTTATTCGGTAGAAAATCACGTCTTCTTCCAAGTTCATACTCAAAAGAAGAGTATAATTCGGTTTTAAAAAACTTTTCTAATTCCCGCATAATTTTGAACCCGACCTGCTGTTACACTTGCATTCAGGGTTTCAAAACTACAAGCTGTATATTTTCCGTGTACGGAAAACCATGCATTTCTCTACGGTGTTAAGAGGAGACCATACGGGGTTCATAAAATTAAGCAGTGGATTTGAGCAACATTGTTAACTTTACAAGCCACATTCGTAAATGCAGATACATGACGTTTCATGAACGGCCATTTAACGGTATTAAAAAATCTCACAATTAGAAACTTTTTTAAAACCGAATTATACTCTTCTTTTGAGTATGACGTTGGAAGAAGACGTGATTTTCTACCGAACAAGTAAAAGCATGAATATTTTTATGGATGTTTTCCATAGAATATAATTGAATTTTCAAGGGCATCGAAAATCAATTAGAAAATTGCATGCTACTTAAGTAGACATTTTTTGCAGAGTATAGATCTTGCATGCAGCCGAAAATACGTTCCTTCAAAAGCCGACACCCTGAGGTAACTGGATCATTATAGGTTTATGCTGCATCATGATTAGTTTTACAACACTACTTAATTTATCTTTTCGAAACGAGAACGCATTTCGAAATTTTGGTTGACATTTCATGAGTTGGCACATCTACTGTATTTATAGAGCTCAATTTGCTGAATCATCACATAGACTGTTCTACTCCAAGCTAGGAACTTAAAAAACAACACTTTCGAAACTGGAGTATCTACCAGAAAAGCAGACAAAGAATGCTGGGGGTGGAGGGGGGGCGCCACTGATGAACCAAACCCCTCGCAGCTCTGTCAAGTAGCGGCAGAACGTCGGCGAAACACGTGTCCGGACTTCTAGCTAATGCTTCTGTTGCGGAATATTATGTGTTGTGCGACCCAAACATGCCTACAGTAATTAACAACATTTGCGTTTGTCGCTAAGAGGTCGTGCTTGATGAGATTACGGCATTTCGGTCCGTATACGAATCGTTAGATGTTGTGATTACATCCCTGTTTTTGATTTTCAACATGACGATTACGCGGATGTCTGTGATCCGTGTCCACTTCTGGCAGTTAAATACTTTGTCTGGGTAAAGTCGTAGAACAGAAAATGTAGGCGGAAGGTCATTGCGCTTGTCAGTTGACTGCAGGTCGGTGATGCATGACTGTGGAAGTGCGCAGCTCACTAAGTTGTCAGCGCTTGCTAGAATTTTGGCCCCGTCGAACTCGAAGGTGTGGCCGAGTCCCGTCAGATGATCTGCGATCTGGGCGTTGGCGTCATTCCTTTTCACTGCTTCTGCATGTTCGGCCACTGACGTTCGGAGTAGTCTTTCAGTTTCTCTGACGCATCTTCTTTGTCTGTAAATGCGTCAGACTCTGTAAACTACATGATAGACGGACATGATCATTTATTGCATTTTGTGGGCTTTTCAGTTTTTGGAGTTGTAGATGCAGGAATGTGTTGAGTCGGAAATCTCATCCATGGATAATGAGTGAGCAGAATGATTTAGGCATTGCAGTTCGACCTGCATGTCAGTGCATTTATTCATCAGCACACTGCGTTAGGGCTCGAAGCAAATAGCAAGCCAATAGCCTTGAATTTGTTCCTCGGGATATAAGCAGGATGTTGAGGTAAACAGTATGACTTTCGGAATATAAATACCTTCTAGAAGTATATAAACGCTCATAATTTAGCATTCTTTGGACAAATGATTAACTTAGGTCGCGGGTCTATCTGACGATGAGAATATCCTTTTGGATAATCTCGAATTTAAAAAGTCCATTCGGCAAACACGTGTTTTCCGTATCTTAACCAATACAGATACATGGGAAATGAAAACATGAGAACTTCGCAGGGTTTGCATGTGACTCAGGAGCAAATCCTACGATGGCAACTACAGCAAAGCAAGACTTATTTCTAACATTGCCTTTTCAATGGGACGCACTAAGTGACCTATTAAGGGTACGTCTGATGACAGTGATCACTAGCGCTTTCTCCGCGGCGAATCTACACGTATGTTCCATCAGATCTCCCTTTCTACGTTAAGGACGTAAAGACCGACTACCGCTGCAGGTCAAATCGATGTGTATTTACTCATTCACTCGCTCTTGTGGAGCGGGACACCTGAAAAAGAGAGTACGTGAACACGTACTGCTTTAGCAACGCAGAGATGAAAACAAGTCGATTTCAGGTTCTATTCTCGCAAATCATGTCGGTACGAATCACCGAGTCAATGCCAAGGAGGTCTTCCTTGTTGTCTGCCCGACTCCAGCTAGCTTCTCTAAAGGCCTACGCCAATGGGTGATATCTATAGCCGAGACGGTGGTTATACGGCTAGCAAATCCAGTGCTATGCTGTCAGAAGACGTTGACACAGGCGCTCTGTCTTCCGTGACCAACGCCGACCCCAAATGGTTATTACGCGCCCGTCATGCAGTTGGCGTGGGATCGATGAGTGTTAATAGTCCCTGAATCACGTATAAACCATATGGACTTCTCATATTTTCAATCACGAATTTGTGCGGTTAAAGCCCTAAAAATTCAGTAGTACAATAGACATGTGGTACCCCTGGCATGGGAGCACATGTGTAATCGCCCCTGCCGACTCGGCATGGGGTGGATGAGCTAACCCATGAAATGTTAACCGAAATTCTGAAATGCGTTTTCGATTCGAAGAGATTACTTTAGCAGGGTTGTAATACCAATCACCGTGCGGTATATTCCCATAATAATTCAGTTACTCCAGGATGCCGGATTTTGAATCAACTTCTTTCAGGCTGGTTGCAAAAACTGTAATCTGTAAAAAATGAATGCTCAAGTAGCATGAGTATTTCCCATTTATTATAATTTCAAACAAATCTCATAGAAAGAATGCATAAAAAATTTATTCTTTTAATCATTTGGTAGATAATTACATATTCTTCGCATTTTATGCTTGAAAGAAAGTTATGATTCGGATTAAGGACATTTTTCCGATTCCCGATTAATTTTGAACCCAGCCTGCCGTTACACTTACATTCAGAATTTCCAAACTAAAAGTTTTATACTTTCTCCGTACAAAAGTCATACATTTTTATGCGGAATTAAGTGGAAACTATATGAGGTTTATAAAATTAAGCAGTGGATTTGAGCTATATTGTAAACTTTACAAGCAACTTTAGTAAATGCAGAGACATGGCGTTTTATGAACGGGAATGTCACGGTCCTAAAATATCTCATAATTAGAAACGTTTTTAAAACCGAACAATGCCCAACTTTTAAGCATAAAATTTAAAGAAGACGTAATTTTTCACCAAATGAATCACAGAATGAATATTTTGATGTACGTTTTCTATGAGAAACATTCGAATTTATGAGGTGTCGAAAATCAATAAGAAAAATTCATTCAATATGAACGGCCTTTTTTTTCAGAGTGTAGTTTTTACAGGCGGCTGGAACGAAGTTCATTCAAAAGCCGGCATTCTGAAGAAATTTAATTATAATGAGATTATCTCGCAAGTTGATTCAAAATACAACCCTACGTAAGTAATGTCTTCAAGTCGAAAACGCATGTCAGAACTTCACTTAACATTTCATGAGTTAGCACACTTACTGTACTCCCAGGGGCAAGAAAGCCTACTTACCGAAAAATACCATTTAGCTTCGAATGACCAGGCAGACTGCTTCATCAGTTTTAGTTGAACGCCCAATTACCAGATCTAACGGTCTTATTAAAGGATAAGGGCATGGTATTCTCTGCCATACATCAAGGACGTTTCGGCAGCAACTGAGCGCATTGCTGCGGAACTACAGTGAGTGAACTATCTCATGAAATGTTGGCTGAAATTCTGAAATGCGTTTTCGATTAGGAAGGATTACTTGGTCGCGGTTGTAATACTGACTATCTTGCGGCATACTCTTATAACATTTCGGACTGGGCAGGATGTCGGCTTTTAAATGCACTTCATTTCAATCTCCTGTAGAAAGCGTACTTGGTAAAAAATGACTACTTAAGTAACATGCATTTTTTCCATTGATTTTCGATGGTTTTGCAAATTCTAATATATCTTATAGAAACCATAAATAAAAAGATGCTTTCTTTTAGTCAATCAATAGAAAATCATGTCTTCTTTATCGTTTATACTTAAGGAAGGAGTATAATTAGGTTTTAAAAAAGTTTTCTAATTGCCGAATGATTTGGAGCCTGATCAGTCGTTGCATTAGCGCTTAGTAATTTTAGCCTGCAAGGTGCATGCGTTCCGCGTAAAGAAAATCACATATTTTTCTATGCCATTAAAGAGATATCATACAGAGTCCATAAAATTTTGCAATGGGTGCGGACCATGTTGTTCATTTCATGAGGAGCAGTGGTAAGCGGTCAGGTACGATGCTATGTGATTGACATTTCGCGGTCTTAAAAAGTCTCATAATTAGAAACTGTTTAAAAGTCTAATTATAATCCTTCCTTAAGTATAAACTATAAAGAAGACGTGATTCTATATTGATTGACTAAAAGAAAGCATATTTTATTTATGGTTTCTATAAGATATATTAGAATTTGCAAGACCATCGAAAATCAATGGGAAAAATTCATGCTACTTACATGGTCATTTTTTACCGAGCATGGTTTTTACAGGAGACTGAGAAGCACTGTATTCAAAAGCGGACATCCTGCCAATCCCGAAATGTTATAAGAGTATGTCGCAAGACATTCAGTATTACAACCGCGACCAAGTAATCCTTCCTAATCGAAAACGCATTTCAGAATTTCAGCCAACATTTCATGAGATAGGTCACTCACTGTTGGTGTTGGAAATGCACACCGCCCCAAATCCACCATGCTCAGTAAGGGAACGAAAATTACAGACCTGCTAATATTTGAGAAGCAATCCGCAGTAGTCTGTCGCATCCCGTGCCAAAATTGTCCTTTTAACTGCACAGGCCAGACTGGACGTAAGCTCGGATCGGGCATACACGAACGTAAGCTGGCTGTGCGACGAGGCGACGCATTATCACAAGTGGCCGCCCACACCTAAGAAACGAGTCATGAGTTTAACTTCGCAGCCACCAAAATAGTCGCCCATGCCGGAAACAAAACAGACCGAGAGTTGATTAAAGACTCAGCCTTGGATAGAATTCAATTAATCGATTTATCGATCTGTCGCCATTAGTGCTCTGGTCCCTGCTCAGCTGATGTTGAAGTAAAATGGTTCGTGCAGCCTAGCAGATTTTCAGTATGCAAAGGGCTGACAAAATACACAAGTTTATTTTCCCGTTGGGTAGTTGATGAGAGAAAATATACGCCGTGGAGGTATTTCTCAGACAGCAAAACATGTGCGGATTCAGGATTTTCCCATGTGAATAAATGAGTCGAGGTGGTTGGGATCAGTCACTCACCGACGCTTGCAAGGAGAAAAATCCTGCGTGTGTGAAAAACAAATCCAGTAATTTTCCTTTGCTGTGATTCACCGTGGCTTTAGACTGCTAATGCGGTTAAGGCTGTCTGATTCTTGCTTAAAAACTCCTTTGAGAAAGGACTGAGTCCCTGTTGTTTATGTGGAGTTGAAGTAGGTGTTGGCAAGACTCGCAGGAAATTGTTCCCTCTACAAAACAACGGTTTCTTGATCGAAATGGTGCGAAAAAAATAAATGTTTTGTCTCAGTTCGTAGCAAAACAAAAGGGTATTAGATCAAAGAGGTAGTAAATCTTCAGTTCAGATATTATTTCTAGAAGTTGTTTCGATTTCCGAAAAGTCGGTAAGTTGGGCCAAATTAGAAAATGAATCTGTGTTAGCATATACAAATTAATTAATTAATCGATTTATCGATCTGTCGCGGGCGTAAAGAGCCCTGCGCAGTCACCTCCAATTTTGTGCTGTCCGTCAATGATTGGCTTACACACCCTATAGCTGTCGCTTGTTCCGTTGCTGCTACTATCTCTGTGGATGGACTCCTGCAGGGGTTCGAAAACTTAGGCCAATAAACAAAGTGTTTCGGTGCTCGAACCCCCTTCTTCTTCACTTATACATCCACCTGGAGCTCGAACACTCGCCTTCCTTGCTATATCCTATTATAAAAAGAACATACAGGACTCAGAAAACTGTGTAATGGATGTGTACTGCGTCGGCTACTTTATAAACAGCATTGATAAAAGTTGCGAAAATTCCCATTGTAAAATTCAAAAGGCAGTTTGGCGAGCATACGTCTGCTTTCGATAAATTCAGACTCTTTCTGTCAAACAGCGAACTAAATTACGTTTAAAGTTTAGCGGTACGAAACTCTTAAGAAGAATCTGCGCAGCTGATCGCGTTGAGAAAGCGCTTAAAATCATCCAAAGCCTTTTTCGCCAGAACGGGTATCCCGATCGATTCATTGTTAAGAACATGGCCGAAAGACCACAAAAGTCCCTGATACTGACGGCAGGAAAGAAAAGGCTCGTCGTCAGGGTCCCATTTCAAGGGGATAAATCAAGTGAACCTATAAGAAGACGCTTAACTCGAGCTGTATCACAGACGTTTCCGGCAGCCGAAACCCTTGTACTGTTCTCCACCAGTTTCACCCAACACGGAGAGTGTAAGTACAAACCACCAGCTCAGACCACCTCTGTGTGTTGGAGAATAAGACACGATTGCCGGGACAAGAGCTTTATTAGCCTGACGTTTCGGATTCCTGCTCAAATCCATCATCAGAGACAAAAGCAGATAAGGGTGGTTCATGCATATGGGGCTGCAGTATTTATAGGATGCAGTAGCCATGCTACCGCATGCCTATGAATATTCACGGCTCCCCCCTTCATCCGGGATCGCTGCACGTGGTGTGTTAATTGCTTGATGGCCGACGTTCGCGTCGTTAATTGCTGCAATTTTATCACGTGCGTTGGATGTTGGTGTGGTGACTGCTCGACCATCTGACGCGCTGACCCGGGTGTTAGGAAGAGTGTTCACCTGTGCGCTCCCCGACGTGGCCAATTACCGAGTACCGAGCACCGATTATTGAATGGGAAGAGCATTGCACTTGTTAATAGACTGGGGGCCAGTAAACCATGACTTAAGCATCTCCCGGCTCATGCGGTTGTCACTTCTTGCAAGATTTTCGGCCTCGTCAAATTTGAATGTGTGGCCGGAACCCGTCGAATGAGCCGCAACTTGAGAGCTGGCGTTGTTTCTCCGCACCGCTGCAGCGTGTTCGGTCATTCGCGTTTGGAGTTGTCATCCGGTTTCTCCAATGTAGTTGCTTGGTAGCAACTGCACCAGATCCGCTAAGCGACTTCAGTCGTTTCTTGCCGTGTCAGTGGTCTTTCGCTTTCATTAACTGACGCCTGATGGGTGCCTCCGGTCTGTGTGCAATTCCAACCCCAAGTGGTGCGAGAAGGCGGCCATCAGCTTCTTAATCGTTCTTGACATATTGAAGCACTCACCAAACTTTGGTGTCCGTGCGGTTAGGCCTTTTGTCTCTTTTGCGTATGCACCGGTTGACGAAGTTGCGCGGGTAGCCATTGGCTTTGAAGACCCGTCGGAGGTATTGTAATTCGGCCATCTTGTCTTCCGGCTCACTGCAGTGCATTTCGACACGTCGGTAGAGCGTCCTTACACAACTGCGTTTGTGGCTGATTGGGTGGTTGTTGTTGAAGTTCAGTACTTGCATCGTATTTGTCGCTTTCCTGAACACTTTGGTCTTAAGTCCATCACAATCCTTGCGGCATACGAGGACATCCAGGAAGGCCAGCTGGTTGTTCTCTTCCTCCTCCATCGTAAATTGTATGTCCGGGAAGACTGCATTCAGACGTTCCTTGAATGTCAGCAGTTGATCCCGGTCGATAACGACGAAGGTATCATTCACATACCGGGCCGAGAACTTCGGTTTGTGGTGTTGGAAGACCAGCGACTCTAACCGTTGCATGACCGCCTCGGCGATGAACCCCGAAATCGGCGAACCCGTTGGTGTGCCCTTCATCTGTTCGTAGATTGTCCCGTCGAACGTGAAGTACGTCCTGAGACAGAACTTTAGAAGCTGAAGGATTTAAGCGCATCCAAGACGATTCTCCGTTTCACCGTATTTGCTTTGTAGAAGCAGCTCGATTGTCTCGATCGCCAGGTCCTGGGGAATAGAAGTAAAAAGGGATGTAACACCAAAAGATACCATGACCTTATTTGGATGGATGCTTACCCCTTTGAGTTTCTCTAGGAATTGTGCTGACGAAGAGACCGTGGTGTCTGACGCAGTGGTCAGGAACTTGAGACGCCGGAACAGCCACTTAGCCAGTCCGTACGTTGGAGTACCCTTGAGCGACACGATGGGTCAAAGAGGAGCGCCATCTTTGTTCACCTTAGGGAGACCATATAATCGGGCCAAAGCCGTATCTTGGGGTCTCGCCATGCGTCTGTCGGTCGGTGTTATTGCACCTGAGGTCTTCAAGGCCAACAACGTAGTATTAATTTCGCGTGTCAGAGCTTTTACAGGGTTCGTTGCACATAGGACATAGAACTGTCGGTCCTCCAGTAAGCCTTTGGCTTTTTTAAAGTAGTCTGTCCAGTCCAGTATAACCGTGGCGCGCCCTTTGTCCGCTGGCACGATGACCGGTCCTTTGTCGGCCTTGAGTTCTCTAAGCGAATCACATTTGACCTTGGAAAGCACTTCCCGTGGGCTGTGGGCCATCAGGAGCGACGACACTTGGTGTCGGCTGAGGCTCTTAGTCTCCTCCGTTGCCTCCGTCAGACTAAGGGTTGATTCCTCTGCTGCAATCATGTTAACAGGTTTGGCGTCAGTCATGCCGTAAAACCTGCATCTGATCCTTCGTCAGCTCCTTTGATGACAGGTTGTGCACCCATTTGTCGTTTTTGGGCGACGTTGGATTGGGCAGCTTTTGGAATTTGTTCTCCAGTGCTGCGTCGCGTAGCGTTCTCTTTTCGCGGGCTTGTTCAGCTATCCTCTGCAGGAGCAGATTTGTATTGATCTCGCCCATGAAGTCACAGCATCTGGTCTTTTCTTGGTCAATCCTTTCACGGTACATGCGAATTCTCGCGTGGCAATCTTGGAGAAGCACTCGAATCATCCCTCTGCCATGGTGAAATACTGCTCGTCTCGCCAAATCTGTGTTAACCGGGGGTTTGTATGAAACACATTTCGGTAACACATGATTGTCGAGACACCTGTGCAGAAACCGGATCTGCGAATACGTGGAGGCCTCCCGAAGGGCGAAGGTTTTCCATCGCCGGGCCGATCGGAGCGCATCGCGCCCGTATACATTGTTAAAAGACTTGGGGCCAGTTAACCATGACTTAAGCATCTCCCGGCTCACGCATGACAAAAACGTGAGCCGGGAGATGCTTAAGTCATGGTTTACTGGCCCCCAGTCTATTAACAAGTGCAATGCTCTTCCCATTCAATAATCGGTGCTCGGTACTCGGGAATTGGCCACGTCGGGGAGCGCACAGGTGAACACTCTTCCTAACACCCGGGTCAGCGCGTCAGATGGTCGAGCAGTCACCACACCAACATCCAACGCACGTGATAAAATTGCAGCAATTAACGACGCGAACGTCGGCCATCAAGCAATTAACACACCACGTGCAGCGATCCCGGATGAAGGGGGGAGCCGTGAATATTCATAGGCATGCGGTAGCATGGCTACTGCATCCTATAAATACTGCAGCCCCATATGCATGAACCACCCTTATCTGCTTTTGTCTCTGATGATGGATTTGAGCAGGAATCCGAAACGTCAGGCTAATAAAGCTCTTGTCCCGGCAATCGTGTCTTATTTTTCAAGACTGCTTCCTGTGCCCCGTCTCTTCGCTGCTATTGGCACCTCTATGTGTAGTTACTCCTTCGCCTGTTACTGCGGGGCAGAATATATTGGTCGCACGGGCTGGCGTTTGTCCAAAAGAATAAAAGGACATCTTCCAGCATGGTTAGGAAAGGGTCAAATAAATATCATCAACAGCTCGATCCTCGCGCACATGGTAGACACAGACCACCGTGTAGACGCCAGAGATGCCTTCAGAGTGATTTACAATGTCCCATGAAGTTATCCAAAACTACTTGGACAGCGCTTGTTCGCTACGGCAGAGGCGGCTGCAATCAGGCTTCGCGGACCGGCCCTATGCACACAGAAGTACTTCATACAAGTCCCACAGTTGCCATGGCTCAAAGCAACCGAGCCATCCACCCGCATGTAATTACCTTCGCCGGGCCCCACCTTCTCCTTGACGCTGTCTGGAATTGTGGTTTCAGTCTCCCCCTCCCCCCTCCAAATCCGAGCTACAGCTTAATTATCTACTTGCCCGTATCTTTTAATTCACTACTTCAATGGCCATATAAATGTACAGGCCTGAAGAGAGTTTGTCGAAAGCAAACGTGTGCTCGACTAATTGCCCTTTGAATTGATAAAAGTGCTGACGCGATGCTTTACGAATGTGCACTTCACGGTCTCGAGAAACTTCATTATTAGAAAATCTTTAAAACCGACAGCCCACTCTTCCTTTATGTATGAAATTTTAATAATGCATTATTTGCTACCTAATGAGTAAGAAAAAAAGTGTTTTTTATGCATTTTCCCGTAAAATATATCTGAATTTTCAAGGGCATGGAAAATTAGTTTGAGAAAAAAACTCGTAAGAGTGTAGTCTAAACAGGCGGTCGATAAGGAGCTCATTCGAAAGCCGATACCCTGAGTGAATGGAATATTTTAGCATTATGCCGCGGATAACTAATACTACAACCCTACTCAAGCAATCTTTTAGAATTGGAAACATTTCAAAATTTCAGTCAGCGTCTCATGAGATAGCACTGCGGCTGGAACAAAATCTCAAGAGTTTCATTGGATTTAAATAAAGACTAGCGCATGTAAGAGGGGAGCACTAAGGAAGTGAGAACCATTTATTTGAATTCTAAATTCAAGATACTATCTTAGAAGCACAAATTTCCTCTAAAATACTATTTATTAGAGGCTGAGCACTTGTCCCACCGGGTTTTCTGCCGCTCAAAGCCTTTCTTTGTTATTCATTTGAACTAGTGCTATAAAGTGCTTAATACGATTTTTTCCCAAACACCTTTACGTCCTGAAAGCGCTTTCCCCCAGGTTTTCCTTTACTTTTGGGAACTCGCAAAAGGGCTACTTTGGCGAGTAAAGGGGGATGAAAAACCCTTTTCCTGTCATTTTTTTGCCAAAACAAGCTGACTGTGAATGCTGATTAGGTAGACGCGTTGTCATGACGAAGCAGCCAGCCCTTGATCGTTACAATATAGGTCGCCTTTTCTTACTGCCTAATATGCACAGTAGCTTCAGCTCTTGCAAATAGTAGTAGTGGTCCACTGTGATATCATGAGGGATAACTTTCACGTGGACGGCTACTTCGATGCCAAAAACAAGCCACCGTGGACGGTAAACAGAATTTGATGTTAGCGCGATGCTCGTCAAAGTTTTTCCTCGTAAAATCACTGAGAGTGTTGGGAGGCAGTCTGATAAAACAGTCCCTCAGTCGATGAATTTTCATGAACTGCGCTTAACGAACTGAGCAAGGGAGATGTCTAGCGGGAGAGAGCAGCACTGTCGACCAACAGAAAGTAATTCTCGTTTTTTTGGGTACCTCTCGTACAATGCTGATCGTCCATATCACCAATAGGTTATACTTCGCTGACGTTTTCCGCGTTGTGCAAAAGTATTTCGTGCAACACTGCAACACATGCCAGCGTATATGGGAAATTTTCTAACCCCCACTAACATCAGACAGGTCACAGTCCCTCCCATGCGATAGAGCCTCATTTATTTCGACTTCTAAGGTACCCTGATCGTGGAAGGAATTTGTTAGCCTCTCCGGTAATCCAGCATACCGCCAATAAATACAAAACGACTTCTCAGGAGCCAGGAGTCTGTAGTGAATCTCCGGGCAACGAAGTGATATAACTTGTAGCGGCCAGTCTTCATAACCGGTCTGGCGTCATTGTTCAAGACCTCGCTGCCTCAAGGTAATTCACCCCTTGCAGCCAGCCGTTCCAGACGCGCTGACCTGAATCCACTTGACCGCCTTCAGCTCGGACACAACTGCGTACTCACAGCGTAGCAGCTGCCCATGCGGTCTCTTGGACGTACCTCCCCTTGCAACCAGCAGAACAAACCACTGGGACACCACCCCTCGGCAAATGCAACACACACCGGTTGGCCACCACTTGAGCTTGGCCCATGAGCCAAAAAGGCGGCTGCCACCACTAACTGAGGGATTGTCAGGCATGACTGGACGCAGTCAACACTAGCGGTGGCTTCGCCAGTGGCCACTGCTGCCTGAGAGGACAACTTCTGGTGCCTTCCGACTTCTCCTTCCAATCTGGGATTTGACTTGATAATTGTAGCGCTCTCACCGCATAACCGCAACAAATTGGTACCTTCTGTCTCTCTCTCTCCTACTAACACAAGGATTCGACCTGATTATGGTGGCACTCAGACTGAACACACTCCCACTGCTTAGTCGCAACAAATTCACCACTCGTAACTTGTTATCGTTTTGATTAACGCAGGTACGGATTTTGGATTTGACGTGGTTCTTTTTCACTAAAGATTGATCTGATCAGGAGTCCGATGAGTTGGATAACTTCAGTATATTTCAGCTAAGCCGTCCGCCTTTCGATTCGTTTACCTCTTTGGGGCCACATGCTGAAGAACAGAAGTTGACAGAATGCATTGTCCCAGGTTTACGCCGACTCATTGAAGAACGTACAGTAAGTAGGCTAACTCATGAAATCCAACAGGAATCCGAAAATGCGTTTTCGTTTCGAAAAGATAAATTAAGTAGGGTTGCAAAACCAATCATCCTACAGCATAAATCTATAATAATTCCGTTACCACAGGAGGTTGGCTTTTGAACAAATGTCTTTGCAGCTGCATCCAAAAACCATAGTCCGTAAAAAGTGACTACTTGAGTAGCATGCATTTTTTTCATTGGTGTTCGATGCCCTTAAATATTCAATTATTTTTCATAGAATGCATACCTAAAAATATTCATTTTTTGTTGATTCAGTACAAAATTACGTCTTTTTTCAGTTTTATATTCGAAGGAAGGGTATAATTTGATTTACAAAACTTTTCCAATGCCCGAATAATTTTAAACCTGACCTGCCGTCACATTTGCATTCAGGGTTCGCAAACTACAAGCCGCATAATTTCCGCATACGGAAACCCATGCATTTCTCTGCTGAATTAAGAGGAGACCATAAAATTAGGCACATTGTTACCTTTACAAGCCACATTGGTAACTGCAGAGACATGACGTTTTATGAAGGGCCATTTCACGGTATTAAAAAATCTCACAATTAGAAACTTTTTAAAACCCTTTCTTTGAGTATAAAATTGGAAGAAGAATTGATTTACTATCAAATGAGCAAAAGGATGAATATTTTTATGCGTATTTTTCATGAAATATAATTGAATCTTTAGGGGCATCGAACATCAATGAAACAAATGCATGCTACTCAAGTAGTCACACTTTGCGGAGTATGGTTTTTGGATGCAGCCGTAAAGACGTTTGTTCGAAAGCCGGCGTCCTGGGGTAACTGAATTTTTGTAGAATTTTGCTGCATGATGATTGGTTTTACAACCCTACTTAATCACTCTTTTCGAAACGGAAACGCATTTCGGAATTGCTGTTGAGATTTCATGAGTTATTCCACCTACTGCAAATCTACTAAATTGGATCGGCAAACTTTTATAGGGTTAAAATAGACAGGAACAACCCTACCGTCGTAACCTGTACCTTTAAAAGACTGAAGCGCCCCACCGGCTGGAAGATCAGTCACGAGGTCTGCACAAGCCTGCAGTCAAGGTAGTAACTCAAGAAGCCCAATGAGCGCGCCAGCGTTTGTTTATTTGTTCTCATGCCCCGGCCACTCATCGGCGCACAGACAATATGATGAACAGATGCATGCACGGCCCTCAAAAGCCTGCAGCCTCAATGTCGGCACACATGGCTAAGATACCGTTGACAAGGTTGTCCTACTAAACCAAGGAAGTCACGAACAGTTTAAAACAAGTCATTGTCGTCAAACTTGACGAGGCAGAATTTCTTGCTAGAGACGACAACCGCATGAGTCGCGAACTGCTCGAGTCACGATTTTCCGGTTCATTATAAATAAACAAGCGCAACGGCCTCCCAACTCCATATTCGCCGCTGAGACTTTGCTTAGGCAAAGTAGTTGGCCGCGAGGAGAGCATGCGGATGACCACTCTTCCTGCTGTTCATGTCAGCGAGCCAAACTGTCCAAGAGTTCACGCGAATCACGGAATCCGGCAGTCAGCAACTCGACTGCGTGCGAGACGATAATCTTGATCGGCAAACATGCGAGTTGCAACGGTATGGCAACTACATGCTCCAGCACCTGGCGTGTCAAGCCGTGATTCACTCGGGAGCCGCTTACTGTGATAGGCATGTAACGACCTAGCAACTACATCCTATAAATACTGCAAGACCTGAGCAATTTACCACCCTTATCGGACTCAGTCTCTGCAGATGGATTCCAGTGGGAATCCGAAATGTCAGGTTAATAAAGCTCTTGTCCCAGCGATCGTGTCGCCTGCTTCTAGAGACATGGCGCTCATTGAAACGTTTGTCCTACTAGACCAAAGAAGTCACGGACAGTCCAAAACTGTTCACTTTCGATCGACGGAGAAGAGGGATCTGCCGAAACCTACACTTGCATATGAGACTTCATGTCAAATGACGACCCAAATGTGATTAAATTCACGTCTCCCGGTGGCGCCTCGTAGCTCAGGTGGCTAGTTCGTCGGCTGTACTAAAGCCTTCCCCTTGTTGTCGAGGGTTCAAATCGCACCAAGGCGCTGGGTTTTTTAAGGTTGGGTCAACATGAAAGTAAACTGCAGTGGGAGTGAGTATTGCACGGTGCACAACAGAGATGCATTTAAAACATGGATGCGAGGATGAAAGGATCCAGACTTTGAAAAAGCCTCCTACCGACAATTCCCTGAAATAAACGTGGACAGTTGAGTTGTTCTAAAAACCCTTGGCATACTCTGTATCGATTGACGCACATCCAGTGTGCAACTATCCTACCAAAAATCCCATTTAGGTACGATAACTAGCGGTATTAACGATAGTGGCGACGATAATGATGTACATAAGGTTAACTAACAGGGGAACTTTAAACGATTGATGGCAAGAGGAAAATATTTTTAGTATTAAAAATAATTTACTTCCAGCCTTTTTCGTTTTGACTGAAGGAACCCCTCGATGCATTTTGAAATAAAAATAATAATTCCCGTCAGGATGTTTATATCTACGAAATTGGACCCCTGTTTCTTCACGTCAATTGACATTGTTTTGACTTTTCTCGGTCTATTCAGACTTTTAAACATCTCGAAATATAGGCGTGCAATTCGTAGAAAACAGGCATACAGAATGTCCAAATTCGTTAATCATATCTAATCAATGATGAATATCAATTGCGGACTTTGATCCTTGACCTAATAGACAATGAAACGTACTCTTAATAAGGTAAATAAACTACTACTAGTGTCGGCAAAATTTAATTTTTGACCTTTCTAATTTAGGATGAACATCTGAAAGGAAATTTTAAACGACTAGGTATTTTGACGTCTGTATGAACGTTCTTGTATTTATCGTTGCCCAAGTATTTGAGTTAATGTATTTTGTCCAATCCATTGTCTCCTATTTACCTTTTCTCTCTCCAGTCCCTGCTCTGAAAAACGGTTTTCGAAAATGTTGACGCGCTGCGCCGCAATATTTTAACCACACGGATTAGATCCACGCAGTGAACTAAAGGCTGTTGAAAAAACTCTCCACCTATGGCTTATGACTCGCACTTTTAAACCTCTCAAACGTGCTAATCAACATGCGCCGCAAATCCACGCAACAATTCCCATATATACTCGATTGTGCCTCTTCGGGCGCATTATAGCAGGTTGAATAAACATGCACACATCTGTATTGATCACCTTCATCTGCCTTTTAGGCATCCGAGGTTAGTTATGTGCTCATCGTTAAAGCAAGGGTGTGTTCCGCATTCACAGACTTAAAACTGTCTAACACATTTGTCCTGCATGAGATTTGACAGTGCCTAAAAATACTTTCTCCAGCATATCTTTAGTGGTTGCTTATCTGCAAATTACATGCATAGACAAACGGCGAGGCCCAAAGGTACTTTTCTGGAGGCGGGTTTTACATATAACATTTGCGCATTTACTTACCAGGTGCCACCAAACTGAAAATCTTCTTAATTCTAATGGCGTCGTAATCGAAGACAGTGTTATAATCTGGCCAGTACTGTAGAATTAATAACAAACTTTTCGATGGAAAACGTGCAACCATTGTAATCCCTTAGCAAGCTTCTAGGAATATACGAAATTTTTGACAGGACAGGATGCAATCAGTAAAACTGTTAATTTCAGAAAACCTCTGTCTCTAAACCTACATCTTTTTTACCTCTTAGATATATCATGTGCGCCAAAGTCAGACCCAACGACTTATAACATATCTTCGAAACCAAGTCGACTCACCGTGTTTTGCCCTTTTCTACCCACCGTAAGTACGCTTGACTTGGGAAATTTCGGAAGAATTCACAGGTCCATCTCTGTGCTGCCAAGCCGAATAGATAAACCAGTACCAGATAGGACTTGGTTTGGATAAGTATAGTGAATAACCGAAAGAGCATTTGCACATCCATTCAAGATGGTTTATAGCCATACAATAAATAAAACAAGGGCAAAAATAAAAAACAACGCAAAAACGATAAAGTTAGCGCCTGTAGATCATAATTTTCACTCTAAGGAAAGACTAGTCAAGGGGTTAATCAAATCGGGTGGCTGATTCCCAAACACAAATCACTGCGTACTTTGACCTCCGCATCGCAATGTTCTTCAGTCGAAATAATGTCGCTGTCAAAAAACCAATTTTTAGGAAACCTTTACTTTTATTCGTCGTATCTTTTTACTTGAGTCAATGAGAACTAAACTATGCGTCAAAAAACAAAACAACTCTTGTAATTGTGAACTGTGCACCAATTTCCCTTATAAAGGGAATGTGGATAAACTTGATAAGGCGCCGATAAGCAAGTCACTGATGTGTTAATCAGTAATTGGCTTATTTTGAGGATGGTAATTTAAATATTCTGTTCTTTCTATAAGGATCTATAAGGATGTCGCATTAAAAACAGTGCATATTTTAAGGAACACTGGTCATGCTGCCATTAAATGTCCTTTGCGCTCAAATTTGTCTGTTGAAGAGAGCTAGACGATATTAAACCAAGTAAAAGTTTTTGCGAACCCCCCAACGACAGCAGTATCGGTCCGCATTCGACCACTTTTCGCCTGACCCCGATTTATGCGTAATGTTTCATGAACTCTCCCCAATAACGGAGGTTTTCCTTATATGGAAACTGTACAGTTTTTTGTTTGGAAGCCTTGAACACAGGTACAACTGCAGGTTGGCCTCAAGCGTATACGGGAATTTAAAAACGACCGAAATGGGCATGAAATTGCATTTTATACATGTTTTGTGTGGAGTAAATTGATTGCCTTTTGATGGACAATAACTGTATTCCGTTGCATTCATATTTTAGTGCAACTTCATCTTCTATACGAAACTGCTTAATACTCAAAAAGAAAGACCTCTGCAAATCTATTAAAGAGAGCACTTGCGATCTCGTTAGACTAGATTTCTCCTGGTATCGCCACATGCGTAGTGATTTTAAATTAATGGCCTGGCGAAACAGGAAGAAGACCCCGTAGGTCGAGATAAAATTCCAGCGTAGAGTAACGCGTACATGCAAAAAATAAGCTCCATAGACGCCAATTACACTGTCATCGCCCACCAAATTAAGTAAGATATTATATATAGGTATTATTTATTGAGTTTCAGTAAATTTTAATCAAGACCTTTGTTACGCGTTTGCTAAGCTCGTTTTCGAGCAATAAACATTAGTATGAAAAAACAGGCCCCTTCCAAACTAAAGTTATAATTGAAAAGTTGATTTCTGAGAAGTTGACTGACCAAACAAATTGCTCTCTGACAACAAACAATTTCAATCTAGACTTAGGCTTCAGAAGTGCTGCCAAGCCAGGTGACCTTGCAACTTACCAATGGACTAAAATAGACAAACGCCGAGTTGTGCAATAATTCTGAATCAGAACCGCACATTTATTACAATGAAACAGCCTATTTTCAAATTGCTGAACCATCTCACTCCCGGGCTTATCTGCTGGACAAATTAGTGGCATTAACAATTATCTCCGTTATTATTCAGACGGCATCGTAGGTAGGGTCTCGCCTGTCTAACTGGGCATAGATTCTAATTTCCTTCATATCACACCTTAAAACTGATTATTTACTCCAGAAACTTATCGCGGACAAAACTTACCAGCTTGATGGAAAGCTCTGCAGACACGGCAAGAGAATCTTGACCTGCAAAGTGTTTCAAGGTATAGAGAATGTTTCCATTTTTGACAAAAAAAATAATTTTTTGCTTTTCTATGAGTGGTTTTTCTAATAAGGCCTGTTTGCAAAATTATCAGTCAATTTCAGTGGAGTGTTTCCGTGCATTTAGTGGGAAATATGTGGCGACTGAGCCTTTCCTTTCCACACACCAATTTCACGCAGTTAGTGGTCCTTCCAGACCACGAGAAGTTCGCCATTACGATGCAAGGTGAACCTTTCAGTCGGACCAGGTTATGTAAGTATTTTGCCCCACTATTTTATTTCAATTATAAATATACATGTCACCTGAGCCTAAGGCACGCCACGACCTATAGCAGTTATTTTACAAGACTGTCTAAAGGAAGGCAGTACCATGGTACAGTGTGCTGAAGACTTTCACTAATAGTCGTCAATATGATTAATGTTGCACCGTAGACTCCTATGACCATACATTGGTCTGATGTAGCATATTACTCATATGGTTTATGTAAAAGTTCCCTCTGCACCTATCGGTTTTTGAGATGTAAATGAAAAAAAACATGTTAACAACGCAATCATGCACCTACAAGGGGGCTTCGTGAACCACTGATGAAAAATAACCTGCGGAATCTTTTTAAAACCCTGAAACTGCAAGTGACTATGGCAGATCTCTAGTTTGACTGAGGATCTTGCATATCTGCAAGCATGATATTGCTTAAGGCTGTTATCAACGGCTAATGAGCCGCAAATCACCATTCCAGTCTCTCTTGCCTTTGTCGCAATTGCACTTCGTCATTGCGGGTCGCCATGCGACTACCTGTGAAGGCCCTGAATTTAATTCCAGGGCGCATCTCGACAACCATGCCCGTAACCTGATCAATGGACTCGAATTTTTCCCACTGTAGAGTACCTTCAAAGACGTTAAATGGTCGCCTTGCCTTAAATCATGAGCCTTTTTAAAAGCGGCCCTTCGTTTGAACTACCTTTTCAACATTTTAGACCAAACATTTTCTTTTCTGGACTCAAAACCCTTCTATCATGTAACTGATGCCAAGAAAAGCACCCGGACTGTTAGGTGTGCCATCAAAGTACCGGGAGATCCCTTAGCGTTGAAGGTATGGTATCAATGTGTTTTCCAATTACCTTACACGTGAGTTTGTAAACTGTAAGCCAGCTGACTTTGGGAGCGGAATCTGCACTGAGTGAACAATGTTCAAAGTTAAACTCATTAACCTTCTCGAAGGTGTGGTCGGCCAGTTGTGATAATTCGTCGCTTCGTCACAGAGTCAGCTTTTCCTCATGTCTGCACGATCCGAGCGTGCTCACAGTCTTACTAGCGTAGTTATGAGGACCGTTTGTGTGTCGGATGCGATACATTAAACAGGCCGCTCACTGAGATTTTGTCTGTTTTTCACTTCCGTGACCTAGTTTCGCGTAGTAGCTTTAGACCTGAGCACAAATCCGAAACCTAGCCCCGCAGCAATAGGCTCAGTCGTCTCTGAGACGTTCTTTATGTGCGGCAGAGTTTGCCAATATCTTTGTTGTTATTTCCAGTAAGATATGGTTTGGTAGTCCAACCTGATGGACACAATGCTGTTGGGGTTTGGGTTAAGGGTTAGAGTTGGGAGTTATGACTAGGGACTAGGGGTAGGGCTTTGGATTAGGGGTTATAGTTAGGGGTTAGGGCTAGGGATAGGGATAAGCGCAACTATTTTTAACCGCTCAACGTACAGCCGCGCATTCCCAACAGTTTTTCTTTTGCACACAACTCCTTGCCCTCTTTGTCTGTGATTCTCCAGCTCCACCTTTAAAAATCATATTAACAATTGTCCCGTACTAGAGGTGACTGGGGTTTGTTTACTTCAGGTGGGGCCACCTAACCACATCCGACCCTGTTTCCGCTTGAGTCCCCCGGGGTGACCACGAAGGCATCAACTTATAGACGCCTTCGGATGACCATCCAGTGTAATTTTGTCACAGAAATGCTGAGTATCAGGAGCTTTATCTTTCTGGTCGTTGCTGTGAGCATGAGGCCGCTTGAAATGTCCTCATATAATCGGTTGAAAGCTACCAGATTAAGAATTATGACCCTTATCTGAAACTGTCTCTGGTGATGGGTTTGAGTGAGAATCAGAAACGTCAGCCTAGTAAACGTCTTGTTCCAGCGATCGCATCTTCTTCTTCCGAGTTATTGGATGGTCGCTGTGACAACTGAGAAACTTCATGGTGTTCGTTTCCGTCCTGTAAACTCTAAACTCTGTTTTCGACTTGGGCCCTTCGCCTGACGAGCAGGCGCTGCTCCTCTCCTCCTTTCCTCGTTAATAGTATGCCTGAGGATATCAGACTAAGGCGGTTACGAAACGACTGCTGCACTACTGAGAGCAATACCATTGTGTCCATGTGAAAATTTTAGACAAGTATATGATTTGCACTGTAGCCCTCATTACATAAAATGAATAACCGACCCAAATATATACCAAACATGTCCAAATGAATCTTTATGGTAAACGTGATTTGAAATGCCATGAATGCTAACGTCTTCCTACTCTTCAAAACTACGCCACAAAGCTGGCAGTCTTCGTTGACGGAGTTATTCAATGCAGCTTGAGTCTACAAAAGGCGGATCCCTGCGGTATGTTGTAATTGTCCGCTATGACATTTAATTAAAATCCCGTAGGTGGCGTCGTGTACGTACCCAAGTTGGAAATGGTTTACGCATCAGTTACGGTGAAAAATAAAGCGGGCAAGTTGGGGTCACTCCACAGTGTGATTTGTAAAATTAACGGGACGTATGGAGAGAAGTACATCTCACACTACGTGAGCTTTGGATCTAACGGTGAGTGCCTTCCACTTCGCTAAGGTAATAGTTTAAAGTTCCTTTCTGAGCTCCTTTACAATTCGCGCTTTTTCTAATTTTTAGTTTACATAACCTAACTGGACGTTGTTCCATCTGCGAGAACCACCCAAAAACTGGCGACCTAAACCGAAAACACGTTCATTTTGGATTTTCGGATGTTTTCTTTTTAAATTTAACGTGGGTGGCGACTTAATAATCCACTCTGACTCCTCTGGCGGTTCGTACTTTGTTGAGAATACTCCGGAACTGCATAGAAAATGGCTGACGTTTGTCGGCATTCGAAACGAAAAATATGAAGATTATTGTTCAGGAATGCGCTCGAGTATAACTGCGGCATCTGTGCGCTTACGCGACTAAGACCTAGTAGTTAAGCGTAGTAGGCTCTGAAAAGCAGATGACACCTAGAACAAGAGACCTTGGCAATTCTATCAACTTGTTCCGAAAAAAACCAACGGTTAATTCGCAGTCCCCGATGTCAGAAAGTAACGGTTTTCAACATGGAAATAAAATAAAATTAAGGCGAGCGAGTAACCGAAATTACGTACGCATGGAATTTTGATTGAAAGGGCTCTTTACCCCCTTGGTACAAAATATCGTGACAATTCGACCAAGTTACTTCTCAAGAGCAACAACTCATTTGCAGTCCTCCGATGCCATAAAGAAACTGTTTTCAAAACTAAACTAAGATGTAATTACGGCAACGTATTGGTCGAAATTACTTAAACATGAATTTTTATGGAAAGAGCTCTTACAGAATCGACTTTACCTTCCCTCCCCAGTCTGTGTTCCGATGCAGGTCTAAGCTAAGTCAGCTAATATATGAGATTGGCCACATTTGGTGATTAGGTGACGCCATCGTCTACGCACGCTACAGCACAGCAAAACTCAACTTTTCTTATATCTGATAGCCTAGATGATGTGTGTACTTCCTTTGTTTTTCGGTGTCCCCGCAAAATCTGTTGCGAAAATTCCCACAGCAGTAATCAGAAGACGGGTGGCGAGCATACGTAGTGTTCGATAAATTCTCGTCGGGCCAGTACAATTATATGGGAACGAGTTAGAAGTAAAAGCACGTCAGTGACAAGACGAGTCGATCAACGTTCGCCTTAAAACACAGGCGGGGTGTTGAAATGTGGGAGAGGGGTTATAGCTGTCAGGGGTGGGGTGAAAGCGGAAGGGCGCGGGGAGAGTTGCAGCATTAGTCGACCTTCGACCACTGTAGGCGCGGAGGCTAAAGTGAATCTTCTGTACACACAAAATTGTTTTTCGCAACTTGGTGGCGACCGCCTCTGCCGTTGCTAACACGTGCTGGCCCAGTGGTTTCGGATAGCTCGATGTGATCTTATAGATCAAGAGTCTCTGTTGCAAAGAATATGAACACGCGATCACTGGGACAGTACGCGTACAGCACGCTTTCGCTCTCGCACAAGAGACCATCTTCAGGGACTGTGAGAATGCGGCGTTAAATGAGCATAGGGGGGATAGGAGTGCAGGAGGTGGTAATCGCAATAAGGCTGAGTCCACGCCGTCTCACGGCGGCGTGACTGCGTGCACCCACCGCCGGGAATCGGGTCTCGCCTCTTGGCCGCGGGAACGGAACGCATGGTGGCAGGGAGGGGATGTCAACGTGTCTGTTGATGGAGTTGGTGTCAAACAGACAGGGCCCCAGCAGTTATCACCCTGTCTTATTGCTGGCCCGCGCCATTATTCGCGTGCTCGCGAAGTTGAATTCGTGGCCCTCCTCCAGGCTGTAAAGAGTGACCTCTCCGGAACGCCCGTTTATGCAGCGTTATTCGTGAGCTAAGCCGTCGTCCGGTCTGTCCTGTGTAGTGACGAGGGCACTCGCGGAATGGGATCTGATAGACGACACACGATTGTTCTCCTGAGAGAGTCTTTATTGAACAAAGTCTCCCGGAATTACATCTTTTTTAACATTTGCACTTGAAGGAAGGATTTTTCACTGTAGCAAAACGTTTGTGGTCATGAGAAGTCTTAAAGTCTCGAAAATGTCGGCAAAGGCAGCGTTACATGTGGGAGCATAAATACTGTGATGTCAGTCGCTTTATCAACATTGATTTTGCGTTAATGTGAACCCGGTTAATTACCTACATTCTACTCCTTATCACAGAAGAACTACGAAAGTCCGTAAACTATCACAACTTAGCGCAAACCTCCAATGTCTTAGACTTTCATGTGTCTGTCAACAGAAATTTCAAAGAAAATCCGAATATGGAAGCCGACATTAAATGCCTCAATACTCATTTGGTTTTCAGAACAGCCCTACATTTAAAAATGTTTGTTTTTTCTGTAATAGTTGCATATAAGACCCTTTGGGCTTTGCGAATACGAACACAGCGCAGAAGGATGTTTTGGATTACACGTGCTCGTGACTATGTACAGTGAGTGACCTATCTCATGAAAGGTTGGCTGAAATTCGGAAATACGTTTTCGATTAGGAAGGATTACTTGGTCGCGGTTGTGATACTGATTATCTTGAGGCATACTCTTATAACATCTCGGACTCGGCAGGATGTCGGCTTTAAAATGCACTTCTTTTCAATCTCCTGTAGAAAGCGTGCTCGGTAAAAAATGACTACTTAATTAGCATGCGTTTTTCCCCATTGATTTTCGATGGTCTTGGAAATTTAAATATATTTTATAGAAACCACAAACAAAAATATGCTTTCTTTTAGTCAATCAATAGAGAAACACGTCTTCTTTATATTTTATACTTAAACGAGGAGTATAATTAGGTTTTAAGAAAATTTTCTAATTGCCGAATAATTTGGAGGCTGATCATTCATTGCATTAGCGCTTAGTGATTAGACTCTACAAGGTGCATGCGTTCCGCGTAAAGAAAATCATATATTTTTCTATGCCGATAAAGAGATATCATACAGAGTCCATAAAATTTTGCAATGGATGCGGAAAATGTTGTTCATTTCATGAGGAGCAGTGGTAAACGGCCAGGTACAATGCTATGTTAATTGACATTTTGCGGTCTTAAAAAGTCTCATAATTAGAAACTTTTTTAAAACCTAATTATACTCCTTCCTTAAGTATAAAATATAAAGAAGACGTGTTTCTCTATTGATTGACTAAAAGAAAGCATATTTTTGTTTGTGGTTTCTATAAAATATATTTAAATTTCCAAGACCATCGAAAATCAATGGGGAAAAACGCATGCTAATTAAGTAGTCATTTTTTTTACCGAGCACGCTTTCTACAGGAGATTGAAAAGAAGTGCATTTTAAAGCCGACATCCTGCCGAGTCCAAAATGTTATAAGAGTATGCCACGAGATAATCAGTATTACAACCGAGCCTAAGTAATCCTTCCTAATCGAAAACGCATTTCAGAATTTCAGCCAAAATTTCATGAGATAGGTCACGCACTGTCTTCGCATCTACTTTCTAGTTTAATGCGCCGAATAAATTCATAATCGAATAAATACTAAGGTTGCAGTGCTTTATGTGTGTGTCCCCGAAGCCGGCCTCCCTCGTCTCCGGTCTTCTTGACTCTGTCTTGACACCGGGCTCAGACGGGGAAGAAGGAGAGAGTGTAGGTAGATGCAGCCCAAGTCTACTGGCACTATAAACCCCCTGCGCAAGTCACCGTCCCTGCTCCCACCGCTGCTGCAGCTGTGGGGCACACGGTGGACATCATCGAAATCGATGGTCGAAATTTTGTGTCCCCGAAGCGGGTCACGCGATAAATGCGCTGGACCAACATCGGGGCTAGATCGTAGTCCGGCAGACATCATCGGGAATGCGCGTCCATAACAAATGCTAGCGTTGAGGGAGTGGCGGCACGCCCAGGCGCAAGCCCACGCCGCAGTAGTTGAGATCCGAGTTGTCAAACTCTTTTCTTGTTGTGTAAACTCCTGGTCAGGGCACGTTGTGGACCAGAGGTGTGGTGGTACGCCTAGGCGCGGGTTCCAACCACGTCAGTCACCTGTGCTCTCCCCTGCCTTCGGTCTTCTTCGCTCAGTCTTGACGCCGGGCCAAGGTAGGCGAGAAGGAGGGAGAAGAGAAGGAGGTTGATGTTGCGCAAGTCCACTACCGCCTTAAAATAAATTAAGTGCAGGTCATCGAGCATGCTCTGACACTACTGTGGAACACGCGATGGACATCGTCGGTCACGACGGTCGAACTGTCGTGTATGGAACCCTGCACCAAGTCCCACGGCGTCCACAATGATGACTACCCCCACCGCCAGTGACTGAACACATGATGAACCGCAAACGCCGATCAGCACCATCTCCATCATCCCTGCCACGACGACGACGACGACCCCTCCCACTCCCTTCATCGCTGAGAGCACTCCATACGGCTCATCGGCTACTACACTCACAACCATCGCCATCACCACCAGCAATGAAAACTCGATCCCGATCTGTCCTCAGTGTCACCACACATCCGTCTTACGCGCAGCCCGATCGATCACTCGCGAATCCATAGCTCTGTGGCCGGTGCACCAGTGTCAAGGGCTCTGAAATGCACTCGCTGCATGGGCCTATTCAATCACATGCGTATCCACTGCAGCAGAATTCACCGCAACATCGACGCGTCAAACACACCTTGTATTCGCGAAAACCATTCCATCCCCGGTCCTACCAACTCCCCATTCACTAGCGCGGCCACCACTGCCAGCACCACCGTAACCGACTCCGTAGTCACCACAGTGCCACTGCACATACACTTTGCGCATCCGCCTGATCGGTCATTTGTGAATCTAGTGATCAAAGACTAGCAAATCAGTGTCTGGGACAACAACAACACACATCCTTCTTCAGCGCCACAACTGTCCTCATTGCCCTCGCATATTCAGACATCGTATAGGCATACTCCGACACATGCGCCTCTATGAAAACCGAAGACAAATCAGCGCAGACTAAATCCAAACGGTTTACTTCCTTTGTGTGAAATCCTGGTGTGTCGTTGGAGGGGAGGGGGAAAGAGGGAGATCGGAATAGATTTTATTTCGAAATTATTATTCCGAAATTTTTAGCAGAAAACGTTTTCCATGCATCGTGACCAGAATAAAAATTAACAGATCACGCGAGAGTCAATGCATTTACCCGAAATATCCTACAACTCTTAGAAGAACAGTTCGAGTCTCAGTTTCTGTATTTTTATCTCGTGAAACGTTATGCTTCGTGCCAGAAATGACGATAAATAACGCTGACATAGCAATATACGGCAGGAGATATGTCGAAGCCACGGCACACGGGTCGGAATGACTTCAGAGTAAAGGGGGTGGATAAGATCATCCAGAGTTCGGTCAGCTAATACTTTGACCAGTGTAAAATGTAATTGTGTATATATATATCAGCTAACAAGACATAAGGAACACTCGTAGCAGAATAGGCCATTTAGATGACACGTTGTAAATAAGAGCACGTCTTTTTAAGCAAAACAAGAAACATCAGGATAGCAAGAGAAAGTGAAAGGTAGATTGTAGACGTGTATAAATTATGACAGATGGGCGCTCGCAGACTACGTTACGCAACGTACTTGTTCCGTTGTGCCTTTGGGCTCATAGTAGAACCATTACAGGCAGTAGCACGGCGACTAGTAGTAGAAGTAAATGCCATGGTACTGACAAAGACGAGGGAGACCGGAATACCCACTTCTGATTTATTTGCCGTCATCAGTCAGTCATACCTAACCCCAACGAGGCCCTGGCTCAGTGGTAGAGTGTCACACTCCATGACCGAAGATCCCGGTCTCGAATCTCTGGTGATCCACATTTGGTGTTGGGTATGACCGGCAGATGACGGTTAACAAACCAGAAATGGCCACTCCGGTCTCCCCTTTTTTATTGGTGCCATGTCATTTACTTACATACATTTCCAGATTAGAGCCTAAGATGCGCGACAGAAACGTAAACATTGAACATAGTATACACTTTTTTGAATTTCAGTAAAATAGATGTTATTGTGGAGGGGAAATGAGAAATTTAAGGATTAAATTACACTAAGGTATCGAAAAGGTGATGCCTCAATGGAAATCATGCCAAAGGATTCAGGTCACAGTCGGAAAATTAGGCAGAGGTCCTTTTCCAAACTATTCATCGAAAACTGGAGACGAGGTTCATTTTCATTAGGATGGCCAATAACATCAGTAGACTTTGGGGGATTTTAGCTCATCAGTGTTATATGGGATGAGTTGCGGTGAGAAGACGCAACTCTCAAGGACTCTTTACTAATTACGAAGAAGAGAAAATTTCCACCTGCCAGACTAAACGAATTAAGTGCGGAAGGCAATAAAAAGTTCAGACAGTGGTACTGCACCTGGATGTTTGTTTGAGGAGGAAATGACACGGGACAGTATTAAAAACAAAAGAGTAGTCGAGAAATGCACATGTGTACGCAAGGCAGCCCCTGTCTAACTTTCTTAAACCAGAAGGGGCTATAAAACTGACAGCGCCCAAGGTACTAAGACTGGTTTCATAACTAAATTACAGATGGTCGGAGAGATTGGAGGAGAATGTCAGTGGTATGGTTTTTGGCCGGCGTTACTTATTGTGGGGAGCATTTGTGTTGATCAAAAGAGCTAAAGATCTAAGACCTTTGTGCTATCAAAAATTTTTATCCGTCATTTCGCCACCAATTAAAAGGTGACATTATTTCTGCCATTAATGACAATAGAAAATAATTTCATAACTATGTACAGACATTGTCAAAAAGGTATTGATTTGTCTTACTTTTGATCCGATGACTACCTTAAGGCACCTTGACCACTCTCAGGCAACAGCCATCGCGAGGTATTTTTATTCCCTTCTCCAACAAATAAATATCGCCAGTTACCTTTTTTCAACGAAATTGCTCCCCGGAGTAAGTAAGCCCGACCCTAAACAGAACCCTTGCCGAAGAACAGCATACCGATATTTAAGGCAACTCGCTTAACGATCTTCAGGAGTGCAGAGGAAGTTGGTGTTGAATGGAAGGAATTAGGACCAAAATTAGTCGACTTCTTAGGGAGACAACTTATTCTCGCTTTGCACCAAGCCTCAGGCATCTTCGACTCCATAAAGGTGTGCCAAAACAGGTGCTACACCTTTTTAAAGCTCTTCTCCACCGTGACCAGAGGCGCAGGACAGAAGACGTAAGATGAAAGCAAAACGCCGTTTGTGGGAAGATTGAAGTCATTGGAAGCAAAGATAAAATTGTCATCCTATGGGCCTAAATTGGCGTCAACACGCCCATTGGCTCTCATAACCACGTGTCGATCCTTGTTGTTCAAACTGACATTGTCGTCTATTCATTTAGTCTAGGTTGTCATTGCCCATGAATTCGTGGGCGTTTATGCACGTTAGGCAATCCTCCTCCACCATTCCTGCTCTTTATTGTTGAGGCAGGTTTATTGGATGACTCGATCTTTAGATCAGCTTTTTAGAAATACGAGTCATCATGAAAACACCTTTAAAACACATTTAGTGTCTTCTTATGCGGAACCTGTACTCAAACCTCTGCTTTTGCTACTCACACTTATCATTAGCTTTCGTCTTCCTTCGGGACTTTACCTTAAAACTGCAGGCTTAATGAACTTAAACTATTTCCTCTTGAGTACAGGCAAGTTCGAGGAGATCTCATACAGGCGTATCGGCTATTGAGAAAGTGGGACAGTGCCCTAAAACTCGACGATTTCTTCACCCTGGCCACAACAACAAACCTGCGCGAGAAATCTCTAAAACTTAAAGGATCCCGATGCCGTCTGGACGTTCGCAGATATTCTTTTTCACAGCGAGTCATCGGTGCCTGGAAGGGGCTTTCCAACGACGTGATAGTGGCCGATTACACAGAGACAGTCAAGCAAAGGCTACACGTATATTTGCTTGGATAATACGACTTGTCTGGTTAGAAAAGCTCTGTTATGCCAAACCAACGACTTGCATACACCTATTGCTAATGCGGATGATTGTCATTTAATTTTACCGATATCATCTACAACTGAATGTTCTCGAGTTTCGGTCCAGCATTTGCCAACGAAAATGTTCTGTTAAGTGTGGATGTTACTGACAACATTTTAGTACCATGTTTATTTAAAGTTAGATAGTGCATGTACGGTTTTCAATAATGTTTTCAAAGGCATTGCTTATTACCCTTAAAATATACTAACCTATACTAACCTAATACGGATTTCGACCACATCGCAGCGTCCAAATTCACCTGGGAACCGCGAATGGACTCCAAATCAGGCAAATAATTATCAACAAAATACCCTGTTACATGAAATTCCCAAACCATACCATTATCTTTGAAGGTCTGACGTAAGTTATGTCGTTCCCGCGAACTAACGAACTACGGCTTACTAACCCCATAAACGGAGAGAGGTAAGGAAGGCCAGTAAGTGAATAAAGTTAATATTCAAAAGGTGCAACGACCTGACCAGAGAGCACGCAAGCGGCGCGAAGTACTTCAGCACAGGTCTTCATGCATGGAAGCCACGTAGCGTCACTATAGATGCGTCAAAAGACAAGCAAAAAATAAACATATGCGACCAAGTGTGCTGGTGTACTTCGACACTGATACGACCTACACCAATGTCAAAAATACTTTGCTCGTATCTGCACCCGTACCTGCTATTGTCTTTGATGGTTAATTCGAGCGGGAATCCGAGACGTTGGGCGAATAAAGCTCTTGTCCCAGCGATCGTGTCTCCTTATTCGATGCAGTACGCGTTTTCACAAAATCATACGAACCACAGAGGACTGTCTTTTGTGAGGCCTAGATGGCTCTTTGTCTGCTCTTGATTAAAATACCGCCTGCCTCCGGACATATAACCTACGTGGTCTTTGTGCTGTCAGATTTCTTGTCGCCTTAAGACGTACATCCACATCGTCCCCGCCCATTCCTTCCTTACACGGCCTGCCATCCCAAAGTCAACTCATGCCTCAACTTCGCCTGCACAACCATATGCGCCATAGGTTGGACAGATATAACAACCAACGAAATGGAGTGACCTTGATAGGAGCATACAGTGGACATACCACTAGTGCTGGCGGAATTGGTAACCGTTGAGCGGTAACGTCCTGCATTTGCCTTGGAAACTGTCCGATTGGAGCATGAGTTGAACCCTACGTATTGGCTGTTACATAACGAACACTTTGGACTTCTGTTCCAGGGAAACTACATTCCTTTGGGCAGCCGAGATGTTAAGATTGCTCTCAGAATATAAGTGTTAAAATCAAGAGTTTGACGATCCTCTTACAGTTAGGGGTGATGAACAAAGCGATCACTCAGGTCGACCACTTTGACTGCGGTTTGGGAGACAATGTTGCTTCAGCAGAACAGAGACAACAAAATTCAGCCTCCAGTGCACGCCGTGCAGTCATTGGCAAGGACATAATGACCGGAAATGTAGTTTTAACCATAATTTCCGGCGTTTCTTCTCGTAGGAAAATTTGTGCCAGATGGTGATAAATCAATCATAAATAACTACTTATAACATGAGGGGTAGGCAGGCAAACTCAAATTGATAATGATCTGTGGGCGTTGGAGAAAAGATGATAAGGCACCGAATTAGAATTGAAATTTCGACTTCTGTCAGGGAGAAAAGGATGAAAGTACCTCTTACACAAGTGAAATCTCTTCGAGTCTCTCGAGCGCATCAGCTTCTTTGGTTACTAGTTAAACAAGAAATTCGAAACGTAGTGTTAAATGCCTTAACCCTAAAGTCGATTACACACAACCTGCTGTCGTCTGTCTACATTTTCAAAAAGTCGATGTCACAAGAAACCGAAGAGAATTTCACAACAGTGTTCCAGACTGCAGTAACTCTGCGCTTAAACCTGTAAATACATTCTGGTGAAGAACAAGTACAGATTGACAGCCTGCATTCGCGCAGAAAATTTTTCGAGCACATTTCGAATATAGTATGAACTTGAATTTCGTAAACAAACTGTATAATTGTAGCTTTGAAAACACTGCACTCTGGTGAAATTGAGACTCATAACTGTAGCACGATGCCTCAAACGTGTCAAGTATAAGGGACGGCAATGCTTTTATGACTGATTAATATACGTAGTGGAAAATTGCTCTCTGCCAGCCACGCTTGATGTACAAATGAGCAGGTCAGTATTTGCGTTTGCGTAAATAGTGCTGCTGAAAAAAATTTAGGCAAGAAATCCAGGCGGAATTGGCAAATAGTTTTGAAGTCATTGAAGTCGCTGTGGTGAGAGAAGTGCTCCCGAGGCCAATTTAATGCCATCTTTTGATCTGTGCTTTATTAAGAGAAAAACGACTGACCTTATGGGAGATGTTGGGATTTAAAAGTTCACACTCCTTTGTTCGGACCTGCAGCCTGCGTTCAGTGAATGCACAAACGTGGGAACGTCTGTGCTAGCTGGGTTTGCAGAGGGATCCACAGAGGCGTTTCTTTCAATTTTCTTTCATTAATCTTCAAAATTTGCGCTTGACTTCAAATCTGCTGACGCAAGTTCAGATTCTCATATTTACTCTAACTGGATCTGGAGGTTTGCCGATCATAGTCAAACACGACAGAAATTATTCTTCCGCTCCAACCGGCTACTGATAAGGTGTAAGTAGAACTTCACTTCATAAGTACCGTTTAGTCGCCAGCTAGGCATCAGTCTTGCGGTATGCTTGATTCTGTGGTGGTCAAGGCTAGTCTGAGAGAAGGTTAACAAGCCATTTGAATAAGAAGGTCGGGAAGATGGGATTGTAATGTCTGACTTACGTGTTAATCTCAACACGTAATATACCAACGCAGACGAAGAGCACGTCAGAGATTGCCCCTGTATATGAAAGTACTAGATCTACCAGTTAAGGCGTGGCTCCCTGAATGTCAACTTCGATCAAGACTAGGATGGCCACTTTGTCGGCCTTGATCGTAGAAGGAATATCGACATTTCGTTTTACACTGCAACTCTGATTTGGGCCCCTTAAAGGTGACTAAGTGGGGCACAGAAATAGAGACCCCCCCTTATTACCAGTGACAGCGCTCAAATTCAGAAGGATTAGAGTTAGGACCTTCAAGGTGATTGGGGTTAGTGCTGGGGTTAGGAGGATTGGAGTTATGACTATAGTTGGAGTCAGGACAGGGGAAAAAGTACCCTCGGAATTAGTGGTGGTCCAACTCTGGGCGCAGGTTGCAACGCCGGGCCTCCCGCGACTACGTGAGCACCAATTGCAGTATGGTTTCGGCCGATGGCGGCTGTCTAACCTGGCCAATCATCTTCGAGGCTGCCTCTGACATGACCTCGCCGAAGGCGCTGGACGACTGGCCCACTGCCTGACACTCGCGGACGCCGTTCCCGCGACATCAGGCACGCCCTCGTCTGCCTGCCGATTCCTACAAACCCCTCCACTCTAATACTTCTGCACAGAATACAGCATCCTCCTAACTGGCGTCCCATTTCTCGTTTTCCTGTTCGGAACTGGGCCTGATGGGCATAGTGGCTAGGGTCTCCCAATAGCTAAAGCTGCTGCGACAAGACCAACTTGAATACGGAGGTCCGACCGGCGACCACTTAGTGAGGAGGAAGCAGCACCGTAGGTAGAGAGAGAAGATTGATATGGCCATTTCCAGCGTATAAGCTGTCGACAACCAGCCATATCCAACCCCAATATGGGTGACCTAGCGCTTGAATCCGGATCCACTAATCACTGAACGTTTAATGGTCCACTGTGCCACCGTTGAGTCGTGGACTTGTGATCGGGAAAATTCATTATCATAGGTGAGACCTCCGCCGATCAGGTTTTGGGACGAACTCGTCCCTTTGCGTCTTGGGGTTCTGTCTCTGGATCCGCCGCAGTCAGTCTCATGGCGACCAGTAATATATGCAGGAAGAACACGTCCTGCAACCTTGCTAGTCGAACGCCATTTCCATGGTAAAAACACTGCATCTTTAGGTCGACAGAGACGAAGGAGCCTAGAACAGTCATTTGTGGCATATCTTTCGTCATCGAACAGCCTGTGGCAGTTCGCGTCTCATTGCCCTCCGCCTTTGCCACGCTGCCTTCCTGTCCGCCCGACACTCCTCGTCGATAGGCTGTTGGGCCGCGCGAAGCTTGTCACTAGCCTTGCGAGTGCTCCAGGCCAATCAACGCTGTTCCCCCTCTGATTGGCTGGCGGTACGGACGTACGAAGAATTTCTCGAAATGGTAAACGGGTGCTCACTAATCGTTTTCTACGGAACTCACTCGTCCCGTTGTGCCTTATGGGCTCTCTCTCAAGCCCAACCAGCAGCCGCACAGCGGCGCATGATATAGGCAGAAAGTTATTATTGATCAATCGCCCCTGTTTTTGTCGATAATAACAAGTTATCGGAACCATACGCATGCTCGTCAATTAGTCTTCTGCATAGTGCCATAATGTTAAGCAATGGCACGCCCGATGTCCCTAATTATTGAAATCTACTGAAAACCACATCCTCCCGGTTTTGGGTATGCTGACTGCGCCAGGATAGGAAGACCCACTTTAATTGGTCAGCCGGGCTACCAGTGAGGAAATGCACCTCTCTCGTCCTTGGGTAGTGGAGAATATCTCGCAGAAAATTTTGACTAGTTTAAAAAATTACGTTTACTCCCTCCCACATGGACCCCTCATCTGCACTGCTTTACGATTTTGCAAACGTTCTTCACCCGTATGTTAAATAAAGCATGCACTTTTTGCACTTAGTGGCCCTATTACTACCAGGCGACGCAGTAGCCGGACGGACATTTAATGTCAGAGCACCCACCTAGACCGAAGTCATGGTGACCGTTCGGCGGTCTCCAGCCGACATCACTCAATTCAGCTTTTCGAAACCAAGTGAAACTATCACTACAGTTAAATACAGTCATTAACTCTATGATACACATCAGAATTTGTAACGGGTGTTCAGCGTTGATCGGAGGATCTGTTACTCCGGTGGTCACTTTTGACCACATTTCACAACAGGTACTCCAAAATCCAACGCATTCAAGGGAACCAGGACTACTTCGCAAAAGGGGCATTATTACCTAGAATATGGCGAAACATCCGGAGTGGCAAGATACAAGTCATGATACACTAGTTTTATGCCATGTGCACCAAAATTCTCGGAAACTTTCGAAACATTTTCTAATCACCAACTTTCAGCACTGTTCTTACCGCGGTACATTGTTTCGAAATTTCTATAATGCGGCAAACTCTATCAAGGTGGCCAACATTCTGTTGTCTTGGATTTCACAAGGTCCAGCCATCTAGTCCAGATTTTGACTCCATTTTTAGTCATGACCCACTGACGCACTTCTCGGCCGGTTGCAGCAAAGGACAATTAACCTCAGTTAACATCGGGACAAATCATCCAAAAAAGACGGCTGAAATGATTCGGGCATGCTATTCGTCGTCCACCTCAGGAGCTCAGTGTTACTGCCCTCGATCAAGCACTTTGCCCCATTGGAGGCGTCGAAAGGGGGGGGGGCAACCCAAAACCTGGCTCGACACAGTTCGTCAAGACATGGAGGTGGTTCTTGGACCTTCGGTATTCGGTCGCCGTCCTTGGCGAAGGGAATGGGTTGAGCTGTCCAGATCTGCTGCATCGGATCGTCACGCGTGGACAGGTACAGTTGGTGACATCATCGAGGTCGGCTAGATCAGGCATGATCACAGCCATATCAAGTACAAGTAGGTGGACACCCCTCGCGCTTGTACTTTTGCAATGTCTCCGGACGTCCAATAAGCGGTGTTCGCTATCATCGCAGTCCGAATTCCCCATCACGTGGACTGACCCATACGCTGGGTGGTGCCTAGTGTTGGGCTTCTAGCTGTTAAGCTGGTCCGGCAAGTTAATTTCTCCGGTTAATTTAAATTTTTATTTGGTATTTTGATTGTTCTAACATGATATGCTAACGGACGCGAGGTTTGAAACTAACCTGGGACTGTGGGCAAAGACCGAGTTATTAATGCGCTCGAAATTGCTGCTCTCAAGTGTCGGTCGCGAGTACAACCCACCTCCGTGTCCGCCCTATCGCTAAACGACTCGTAACTACCACTATCGGTTTCCCGCTTGATTATTTGTCCACACCGCGCATGGACACACCACTACAAGCCTATGCGGACCACATGAGAGCCGGAAGGACGTCGGTGTCTCCACAGCGAAGTGGGTGCAGCGACAGCGACGTGCGCGTCGGCCAGTTTATAGTAATAGTGGATTTGCGTTGCACCCACCGCATTCTCCCCTCCGTCACTATCGCGGGCCCCATGTCAGGAAGAGACCAAAAGCGGGATCGAGAGCAGGTGGCTGGCGCGATGTGAGCCTGCACCTGGACGTGTGATCACACTCCCCATGCATGAGCCGTTGTGGGGGGGGGGGGCAGCACAGTTTTTCTCTGCCCAAGGGTACAGGCCATCCACTCAGCTTTATCACCTCAAATTTCGACTAGGGGCAGCCATTAGGTCAATTAGGCCGAGTACATTTTCAACAAGAGTGGTTGCGGCGTGGAATTCCCGGACTAACGATGTTGTAATCTCCTCCTGTGTGAATTAATTCAAGTGTAGACTTGACGCGTACCAAGCTTCCCAATTACCAGCCTCATCCGCTCACATAACTCGGCACCAACTTATACGTGTGTATACCACTTGTAATTAGTAAGTAACCGTTAATGATTACTCTTTTACGACTAGCTGTCAGCTGTCCGCGATTATGTACTACATCCTTTTTCCACCTTCCCACTTATCAATGTTTTTCTCCGACGACTTGTAACCAGTAGATAGTTCAAAGGCGATCGTCTATATTTCCCTCAATAAACTGAAACTGCTTGAACATTTGGCGCAAATAAGCGACTGGTGTAGTTGACAGGTGACCCGTTCAGTCGGGTCCCCGAAGTGGTTTACTGGACTTCCGATGGACGTTAGGAGTCAGGTGCGGCAAGCCGAGAGCGTAGTATCGACGCTAACAACACAAACCGCATTCACGACCATGCAGGTGCCTACTATTTTCTCTTAGAAAATCTGGCCAGAATCCAATTGGCTGCTTTCTAGGCAATCAAAACGTACGCGAGATATAAAATCTTTATTTTTCAGGTTTCGCAATAATCTTGCAAAGACGTGCCAGGAGACCAGCCAACTGCAGTAGTGTTCCGAGCCCCTCAGCAATCCTCAGATGAATCAGACCAACTTCCTGGAAGGAAGATACGATAATAAAATCAAGACCAATAACAAGGATAATTAAAAAGCTGATAAATGACGAACAGGATAATAGCCAATGAAAGAGCACACCTCCCTCTTTAAAGCTGTGCAATAAGAGTTATATATCAAGGTAAAATTCAGAGGGTGAACGGTGCCCGTAATAAAGTGAACGGTTATCTTATACTACTTCTACCAGGTACGACTGCGATCATGTCTGATCTAGCCGGCCTCAGGTATGTCAAAAACTGTACCTCTCCACGCGTGACGATCCGCGATAGCAGAGCTGGGCAGTTCAACTCTTTCTCTTAGCCAACGGCGGAGACCGGGTGTCGGAGGTCCAAGAACCCTCTCCATGTCTTCGCAAACTGTATCGAGCCAGGTTCTGAGTTGACCCCCTCTTCAACGCCTACAATGTGGTAGTGGTGCCGGACCGGAGGAAGTAACACTGTGCTCCTGGGGTGGACGACGAAGAAAATGCCCAAACCACCTCAGCCGCCTTTCTTGAATGGCCTGGGTTATCCATGCGATGTTGTCACAGCGAGCGCGGACTGTCTCATTTGCGACGAGGTCAGTGTACTTCACTCGAAGTATGGTCCTCAAGCAGTGGCGGTCCAATACCTCAAATTTTCGCTCATCCTCTACGGGCACGTCCAGCATTCACAACCATAAAGAAGGACAGACCGGGCAGATGCACGGTACACGTGAATCTTAGTGACGATGGAGAGGTCGCGTCGGATCCATAGGCATTGTCTAAGGCTTGAGAAAACCCGTCGGGCAGCATCAATTTCGGGAGACAATTCCATCTTTACTCTGCCCATTCAACAGCAGCCTTGCCCCGAGGTATTGAAAACTGTCTACTTCAAGTTGACAGCCGTCGATTCCGAGAGGTGCCCTCTTCTGGTTAGGGATTCAGCTTGACAACATTCTAGTCCCCCCAGCGTTTATGGATAAACCGACCGACCTAACGACCTCGTTCACCCGTGACAACATAGACTGCAGATCACCAAAACGTGACGCAATTAAGGCGATATCATCGGCATAATCGAGGTCAGTCAGTCGGCGTCCGAGTGCAAAGTCAACACCGTCACCTTCGTGCAAAGCCCTCTCGAGAATCCAGTCAATAGCATAGTTGAACAGCATGGGCGACAAGATGCAACCCTTTTGAACGCCAGACCGGATGCCAAACGGTTGGGAAAGACTGTTGCGAACCAGGACTCGAACGGTGGTGGAGTGATGATGGGTCTGGATCATGGCGATGGGTTTTTGTGGTACACTATCTAGTGCAATTATCCGCCACGATGAACGGAATCGAACGCAGCGACAAAGTCAACGTACTATCTCGTGAAATATTAACCGAAATTCTGAAATATATCCTACATTACAATAGATAACTTAAGTACGGTCGTAATACTGACTGTTACGCAGCATGATCATAAGATATTTCGGTCACGTCATGATGCCGGCTCCTGAACGAGCTTCTTTGCAGCGTTTGGTGTTTCATCGTACAAGGTTGGGTCGTCCGTTATAGACCGACTGGTGCATTATCTACAATGACCTCAGCTCAGAGAGTTGAGAAGCGATCGTTGTAGACACTTGGAGTTTATTTTTCTAATTTTCCTGCCTAATTTCGGTTGCTTTATGTCGATGCATGAAAACTTTTCTGCCCGGGTAACGGATTTACCAATTATCTAATTGAGCACATGAAAAAATATTTTGCGGATGTTTTCCGTCAGATTAATTTGAATTTATAGGTGCATCGAAAATCAATAGGGAAAATTACTACCAATTAAGTGATCATTTTTTACAGTATAGTTTTTGAAAGCGGCCGAGAAGAAGTTCGTTCAAAAGCCGGCATCCTGATTATGATGGGCGACGGTGCGTGCTCTCTTCTAATCAAGGACACATTTTAGAATGTCGGTTGACATTTCATGAGATAGCACATCTACTGTTTGAGCAGATTTTAGCTATTACATGTTGATGGCATCTTAAAAACATAAAGTGAAAGTTCACACAGATACTTTAAGTACCGTCGACAGCCAATCAATTTGCGATGTAGAAACGACAAAACGGTCGTTGGCTCATTGCAGCTGACGAGGATTACCACTGCCCGGAAAGGTAGCAATAAACTTGCTGATGAAGGAGGGGACAAAGACCAAGCTATTATTAATGCACTCCAAACTGCTGCTCTCAAGTGCCGGTCGCCGTACAACCCACCTCTGTGCCCGCCCTACCACTATCGGTTTCCCGCTTGGTTATTCGTTCACCCCGCACACGGCCACACCTCTACAGGCCTATGCGGACCACATGACAGCCGGAAGGACGTCGATGTCTCCACAGCGGAGTGGGTGCAGGGACAGTGACTCGCGAGTCGGCCAGTTTACAGTGATAGTGGACTTGCGTTGCACCCACCGCATTCTCCCCTCCATCACTACCGCGGGCCCCACGTCAGGAAGAGACCAAAAACGGGATCAGGTGCAGGTGGCCGGCGCGGTGCGGACCTGCACCTGGGCGTGTGATCCCACCCCCGTCTTGTATGGCCTGTTGTGGGAGGCCAGCACAGTACTTCTCTGCCCAAGGGTACAGGCCATCCACTCAGCTTTATCTCCTCAAATTCCGACTAGGGACAACCATAAGGTCAATTAGGCCGAGTACATTTTCAACAACAGAGTGGTTGCGACGAGGAATGCTCTGCCTACCGATGTGGTTGCATCGGAGAGGACCCCCTTTACATCTTCCATCGTGAAGCAGTGGTGAGATCCAGTAGAACTGATTGGCGGTGAGATCACAAAGAAAGTCTGTGTCTCATGTGTTTTATCTCCGCTCAGGCCTGACAACAGGGCCGCCCGTTCCTTCTGGGGCGCACTGCGCAGGCGCAGCTTAGGAAACGTGTCGGTGACCAAGAGGATACGAGGATACAAGAAACCCAAGGTCGCTTCTCGGCTTTAACGATAAGAAAAACCCAGCAGGGCATAGAAGAGACGGAATGAGGGGTCTACACAGAGCAATACGTACGCACCGCAACATTCAGGGACCAAAGTTGAAGGAGACCCAACGGCCACCCATGGGTTGTGAAGCCGCAAGTGGCTCGAGGTGACAACAGGAGCGCCTGTGACTTAAAGATCGACGCCGCACACCGATCGGTACCCAATATGCACAGGGAATGAGTTAGCATCAAAAACCGACTAAATACACGCGAGCAGTTCGCTATTAGCTGCCACATTCCGCGCGACAAAAAAGTTGGAGACGACGTTGAGCGAATATAAAAACGGACATTCGACGAGGGACACGCACTATTACGCATGTCCACACAGCTGGGAACAAAATAGAACCTGCAGGTCGGCGGCCATGGATGCAATTACCCGGGCTGTGGGATAGCACAGCGAGCGGAGTTATCGCAGCACGTGAATTCGAACAGGAATCTATTCCTACGCCTACCAAGGCTTTAGACAGTTAGGCTCAGGGGTCAGTCAGTCCTGACATTTGAGCGAGACACGAGACGAAGGTGTTCAGTGTCCACTTTTAAGCCATTATGTCGTCTGCCTCACACTTCGGACGGACTCAAGAGAGGGTTTGAAAGTGCACAGCTGCGCATTAATTACAAACACAGATGCGGTCTTAATAGGAATCAAAGTAAAAAAAATTTCGAAAGTTAACTAGCTCAATGTACCAGCAAGTGAGTTAAAAATGGACCAAAACCACTGTTAGGTCATTTTGAGGGAAAAACCAATCTTAAAGACGACTACTGCAAGATAAAACGTGCGGTTGCCGAATAGAGGAGTCGTGATCTCTGAAGCATTACGCAAACCACTTACTTTGATGTATTCGAGCTTCAGATATTCGTCCATCTGGTGGTTCTTGACTATGCGGAAGAGCATAGAAAAGATGTCCTCGGCTGAATATCCAAGATTCCACAGGTGTTGAAGGACCTTGTTGGCTGCACTGAGGTCGTTCTGGAGACAGTGGTCAACCATTTGCTGAACTAACAGAGGATGGGGTTCATCACAGACCTATAAAAAGACCAACAGACCAGGCCAAACATTACACAGTACTTTGGTATCAACGGCGTAGCAACGTTGAAACTGGGTTCACCACCAGCCGTAAGCAAATGGGTTAAGCAGTCCTAGGCGAACGCTTACCAACCCTCCACGCCCTTGTCAACAATAAGTGGTAAATGCACGCCAAGCTTGTGTAACGACTCCCAGAGTTATACTAAAAAAACTGCAAAAACTTGTCAGATGCCTCCCCGAAATAAATTAGTACCGCAATAGAAGATGCCGACTAACGTCAGTCTGAAAATTCGTGAGTGACATTTGGTCGTACAATAAAACGTGGCTTCGTTCACTCAAAACGCCTCACAGAGCAACCTTCAGTGAGAGCGAAACGTGACCCTGTCAGAATGGTATGTCAGACTAATGACAACGAATTCCTCAAGCGAGTATGTCATAAAATGAGTGAGCCGTCCACTATACCCAAAATGCAACTGTCCTCAGCAAGAAGTCCCCGTATTGAGCGACCCTTCGTGGGATCTGGGACGCATCCCGCAGATAGTTAGTTCCTGCTGTGACGCTCCCTGTTAGTTTGCACTTACACAAACCACAAGCGCGCTCGACTACTATTCTGAACCAGCAACACAGTCGGAAAGACAGGATCTACCGCGACAAAATGTACTACCAACCCGCAAGTCAATCTCACTGGAAAACTGGGTGTATTTATAGCGTCCCGTTCAGGTTGGCTAGAGTTTCATCCAAATGGTTCACAAAGTACTGACTGGAAGAGTCGGGCAACTTCTCCCAGAAAACGACCAATCAGGTTTGAGGGACGCACGGTGGTGGCTGCCAATGGCAAGACAACGTCGAAGACGTGTCTACCATGTGCAGGCAACGCGTACGCGGCCAGGTGATTTTGTCTTTTTCCCAATATCACGCACTGCGTGAAGAACGGAACTACATTAATCCACAGTACCGTAAACACGGAAGTCGGCAAAACCAGCGCCAGTCGCGGCTGATGGACGTATGGACTAAAGGAAAAAATTCCAGGAAAACTTCCTACGTGTTGAAATTTTTAAGCAGGCTTTAAGGCAGGCACGCCTGTAAAAGTACGTTTTAGAAGGGAATTCTGAAAATCGGGGTTTGTTTGGAAACTGACCTTGAACACGTTCTCACTTGTAACGATCCCGAAACCCTGGTAAGTTGATTGCAAATTGTTCAGCGCCTGTAACAACAAAAATTAGACTGTTAACTCTACACCGTGGAACATCTTTAATAGATAGGCTGTCAGCGTTGTAAACTACCTGAAACTCTCGAATTCTGTGGACTCAACGTCGCCCCACTCTTATATGACTGCCTTTGTGAGGGGCAGATGGAGACACACTTTTCTAAGCTTGCAACCCAACTAAAGATAATAACCGCTACTCGTTCATTCAGTGTGGACCGCCCCCCGCTAATGTGACCCATTTGTTTGAATGACTGAGTTGGGGACTAGGGGGAGGGAGGAGGAAATAAAGGTGAAGACTTAGCACTTCGACCGTCGCCAGCAATGTCAACGTGTGCCCCACGACGTGGGCGTAGCACCGGTGAAGTGCGTTTAAATCAGTTTACGGCGAGTCATACTTGCGCAACATTTACCGCACTCTCTCCTACATCACCTACCGGGCGCGATGACAAGACAATGTCAGGACGGCCGGGGGGGGGGGTTGGCTAGGATGCAGTGGCTGACAAACCTAGACAGCCCGTCTACGCGTGCCACGCACACGACCTGGCCCCTACAACAGGGGAAGGGGCGGGGTAGATGTGGAGACCTACTTGGCGCATGTCACCCTCCGCAGTAAAAACAACAGCTTCCAGGCCCTCGTCGGTGTACTGGACGCCCTCGGCTTTTGCCACCTGCAGAAGACGAGCCATCAGCTGGACCGGCGTCAATTTGGCGTACCGTAATACAGCACAACGCGACTGGATGGGCTCAATTATCTTGGATGAGTCATTGCAGGCGAGGGCAAAACGAGTGGTCCGTGAGAAGATCTCCATTGTTCGGCGTAGGGCCTGTTGGGCGCCCTCTGTCATACTGCAATCAGACGGCGATGGAGGCAGAAGGTGCATAATATTAGGTCAGAAGTATGTGGGAAGAATTCAAGGATTCTGTAGCATTGAGCAAAAGGCATAAAGTTGATCGTGATGACGCAGTTTAGGAAGACTCCTTCCTGGAAGTACGAACGCCAAACAGGTGTTGGGCGAGGGGACAAGCAATGTCATCAACTGGGCGTAGGACAAAGGCTACTGATCATTAACTGACCGATCAGCAGCTCGAGAGACATTAGCAAGAATCTACCAAACAGAAGCAGGGAAAAATGAACACTTCTGATTAATTAAGCACTCGAAATTTGCTAGGCCCTAACAGCAGACAAGAACGGCTCAGGATTTGAACTCGAGTTAAAGGTAGTGGAATCGAGTGCTAGACGACTGAACCATAGGTTCAGACGGTGAAGTCCAATCGAAAGTACTCAGTCACATGGGGATGATTTTCACCAGTAGGACTTAATCACTCTGTGACATTTAAATGATGCAAGCAAGGACGTCGAGAAACCAGGGAAAATTTCTTGTTTGCGTCTCCATTGCCAACTGAATGGTCGGTCAGGTGAGTCTATTTAAGCTGCCCGGCTGGGCGCAAATGTGCCACTGGCAAAACGGGTTCGAAAGTTTTTTCGATGCTCAAGCAGCAGTCAGTACTCCACTTGTCTTTAAACTTTCCAATTACCTCATAAATTAGTGGACAACCAGTGAAAAGAGTAAGTGCTTGTATAC
>CACRXP010000986.1:189209-205264 GCA_902702965.1 Spirometra erinaceieuropaei
GTAAAACCGGCGAAACACGCGTCCGGGCCCGCAGATGGTATTCGTGCTGGGAGTGTGGTATATCAATAAATGCCTGCTGTAGTCTGCTCTGTTACCTAAACACTGAGTCAAGGGTGTGGAACTTGCGTACTGGCAAATATGACCCAACAGCCCGCTGCCGACAAAATGTCCGGATGTCAGTCAAAATCCCACAAATAGCAGACGAGTAGCAGCGCACATAAGTCACTCAAGACGTGGACTTTGTCAGATGGCGCGTTTACGAGTAACAGCAAGACCGATTTGGTGGGGCATGACCATAATCTTTCAAGGAGCGTATACTATCGCTCAAAAGTGCCGTCGTGGCCCACATAATTACAAAATAATGAGGTCCCCTATCCCAAAATACCCCAGTGGGTAAGTCTTGCGTCACTAAGAGAACTTTTCCGACATGCTTAGACAGTCATTTTTACTGTCCTCAGAGAACCTTTCGCTACAACTGACGCTACTACACTGTTACAAATAAATTAATCTGATAAACGCTACGCAAACACATGTTTGGAACGATGAAAGGACCTCCGGGATCAGTCCAATAGGACTGGACAAATGCACTTCAACTCCCAAACATGAACGTCTGGCTCAGGATGCGTCTTTAGCTGAATCCCGGAATAATGTCGGCCTGGGTAGAAGAAAGGAATGCTTATGTGGTTCCGCCGAAACAGCCCACTAGGAATAATTGATTTAATATTCTGTAAGCTGCTGAGGGATCCAAAAACCCCTGAGCTGAACCAGCTGACCTCCTAGTCAAAGCATCCAGCGATTACGGTGGAGCACTCGTGGAGTATCTCCTGGACAATCAACCACTTTAAACCGTAGATGTGCAAAAAGATCTCGGTGTATTCATTAAAGACGATCTAAGCGTCGCCACGCAGTGTTCTAAAGTCGCTGCGCGGACAGTGTCAGTCATGAGCGCGATACGCAGGACGTTTATTCACTTGAATACAGATGTCTTTGGCAAAGTATATGGGACATTTGTGTGGCCGCGCCTGGAATTGCGGTACAGGCTTGGCGGCCGTGGCTTCGGAAGGATAGAGATATACTTGAAAGTTAATAGAAGCGAAGATGCGCGTCCCCGGACATAATTGAGACGAAAAGGCGATCTCGGGAACCATAGTTTTACTGTCCTGACGTTTCAAAAGCATACAAGCTTCCATCGTCGGAGGTGAGTGTGGAATCGCGCCTTACAGTATTTATAGGTGGGTGACAGTCATGTCAAGACGGGTTTTGTTCATACATACGAAGTCAGGGCGGCAGGGAGGAAGGGGCGGGGAGGGAGTCCTAGAGCGTCTTTTCGCCGGATGAGGGGTTAGTGGATCAGCTTTAGTGGTCATCAGCCGCATGCACACAGGAACTGTGGCGGGCGGGGGGAGGGGAGGGGGTGACGGAATGTACTCAATCCACATCGGAGGCCGGTGTTAAGACGTTGGTGGTCGTCGTGCGTACCTTTATTGACCGTAGGTGTCGTCCAAGCCTGGCAATCTTGTTTACGCCGCAACGACTGTCCGTTTTCTCGTCCGCCGGACTAGTAGATGGACCGGCTGTGGTGAGGACTGCGCCTTCGTCGGAACTCGGTTGAGGGGTGGCTGGGTGTGTATCCGCCATGGACTCGCTCATGTCTGGCTTCATGTTTAGCCTGGGTGCACGTCTGCCCATTTGTTTACTGAGCTGCGCTCGAAGGGCTTGATAGGCGGCAGGAAGAGCCACACAGCGGTTGATGGAGGTTGTCCCCGTGTGCCAAGCCTCGATTGTTTCCCTGGCTATGCGATCGTTTCCCCGGCCCAGAATTTCGGCATGCTGAAAGGCCAACGTGTGTCCGGCATCAGCGCAGTGTTCGGCCACCAGAGATGAAGGGTCCATTCGCCTTACTGCCTCATGTGTTGTCCCACACGGGTCTGTAGCCGTTTGCCGGTCTCCCCAGTGTAGTTGGTTTTGCCTCCGACGATGGAAGCTTGTATGCTTTTGAAACGTCAGGACAGTAAAACTATGGTTCCCGAGATCGCCTTTTCTTCTCAATACTTGAAAGTGTACAACGGCGTGCTACAAAGGCTGCTCATGGCCTCAAGAATTTTACGTACGAGCAGCGCCTGACGGCCTTGAACCTCTATACCCTCCACTACAGGCAGGACAAAGGGGACTTCATAGTAACGTTCCAGTTGCTAAGACGACTTAATATGGATGTCGACTGGGAAACGTTTTTAGAAATGGCACCCAAGTCTAATCTCAGACGACATGATTACCAGCTTAAAAGGGAACTGTGCCACACAAATCAACGTTCCTCCTTTTGCTCACAGAGGGTCATTCACCAATGGAACTCTCTGCGAGAGTATGTTGTTAATTCCCCTACCGTGAGTGTGTTCAAGAGACAACAGGATACTCACCTGCTAAAAGGCAATCCGAACTGCCGAAGCCTGATAAAACGGATTACTGAAATTACTATAAATATACTATGGTAGGGGGGCGCTCACCGATCGTTCATACGGAACTCACTCGTTTCGTTGTGCCTTAAGGGCTCTCTCTCTCGAGCCCAACCAGCAGCCGCACAGCGGCGCATGATACATAGGCAGAATAACATTACCGACAAAGACAAAGGAGACTGGAATGGCCATTTCTGGCTTATTAGCCGTCGTCAGCCAGCTATACCCAAGCCCGAAGTGTGGAACACCCGAGCCTCGAACTCGCGACCTGTTAGTTTAGAAGTCCACGCCTCTACCCGCTGGGCCGCGAGCCCGTTGCCCTGTCGGTTTTCGATCGGGAATACACAGTGGGTCAGTGGCCCAGTGGGTAGAGGCGAGGACTTCTAAACTAACAGGTCGCGAGTTCGAGGCTCGGGTGTTCCACACTTCGGGCTTGGGTATGGCTGGCTGACGACGGCTAATAAGCCAGAAATGGCCATTCCAGTCTCCCTTGTCTTTGTCGGTAATACCATCCTGCCTATAAATATACTATTAACATGATTTCAACAGACCCTTTTTTGTGCGTCAAACTTGACACATATGGAAATTTTCAAAGTCCGAATGCGGCGAACAAAGTTTTTCGCAATTATTTCGCGAATACCATACCCTTTTCGCATTTATTTTGCATTATTAAATTTATGAATTCTCCTTACTAAAACTGCAAGCGAAAGTTTTGCAATTTAACTATGTTCCTTAATATGTGCACCGTCCATATGGAGTTATCAGGGCTTCTGTCGTTTACTCCAAATATACTGACTGACTCATAAGGGGTAAAACATCCAGGACTCTACCAATGGCGCCGTTTTCTTGTCAAAAGTTGCGGGGAACCACTTTTTGCACTTGAGAGCGGAGTCATCAAAATCAGGATACAGGACTTGAGACAGAATATTGCAAAGGCAAGCGTTGATCATCGGTCTTGAACCAAAAAACAGAAAACCATTCGCGGGCAACAAGAAGGTCGAAGGTTACAGAACTGTTGCCTGGCTTATTCCCTTTCTTTGCCAACTATACTACATTCTATGCAGCTTGCACGCTGCATTTTCTGGCAGTAGACTTGCCTTGCACCATGTGGTTCATTAGTGCTCATGAGTTGAGACAATCTGATAATTTTATGAATGATTGTTCTTGACAAAATAACGTTTCTTAGGCCGACAGATCAAACGCTGGAAGTGGAAGTAAAGCGGATATCGGCAATGTTGCCCGGTGATGACGCAGTTGTCTCACCACGTCCTAAAACAAACCTAAGATATGAACGGTTTCGCTGCGGAGGTTGCTCTATGAACACTCCGAGCCGGACTCTCTGGCGTACTTTTCGAGCAGAAAACACTTGCGGTTAAGATGGATACAGAAAATACCGTGCCCGACAATTTTGACAAACAAATGACGCATGGGCTAGGGATAGGTGGTTGTCTAGGGAACAACCTCAGACCGCAAGGCAAGCAATCCTCGGGGATACAATATGGCGGAAACAGGTGTCGATCGATGAGACCCACCCATAATTTACACAAGCACAGTTCAACAAAGTTCTATACGAAATGCGATCCTGGATATCACTAACATGCAATGGAGCCCTGAGGTTAGAGATGGAAAATCGGGCAAATAGGTGGTTGTATAACTACCAGCAATGATTGAACCGCACGAACAGAAATACGTAATTATGCTATCGATTCGGACTTAGAGAGACAGCAGGGCCTGTGACATCCCTGATGTCACTTTCTATTAGTCTTTTATTTTGCTACTAACCGTTTGTTGGTAAACAGACTTTACTCATACCACCTGTCTTTGTCTCCGTATCCCTATTCGTCGGTTCTAGTCATTCTTTGTTCATTGTTCTTTGTCCATTGTTTAGTGCTCTTTGTTGCCGCTCGCTTATAAACCGACCACCACACTTTAGCGGCATTCGCTGACTGCTCGTCTTATCACCTCGAATGCACGTCCACTTTTCAATTTATTCTCCGCCTTATTAACTCTATTGTGCTCCGCTAATCTTACTGTTTATTGCTCTAGAGCCACAAAGAATAACCGAGTTATCCCGACAGTCTTCTGGCATAGCTTTGACCTCGGGTGCGTCTATTCCGGTGAATAAACCAGCACTGAATCGAGAAAACCTAAAGAATGCTAATAGGGTCTGCACAGAAACAGAAAATAGTATTTTAAAAAAAATATGGAAATTTCGCAGGTTTACGGGATGGAAGGGTTACCTGTCAGCCTCATCAAGGATAACGAACTTCTGACGCCCAGGCGGAAGGGTGACTTTCTTTTGGGCGAACATCTTGATACGGTTGCGCACAACGTCAATGCCACGATCATTAGAGGCGTTTAGCTCAAGAACTGCCTCCTTATATGCGTCACCTAGAAGAGCTCTTGCGAGGCAAAGAATGCTGGTTGTTTTGCCGCAACCCGGAGGGCCCTAAACGCCGTATGGTAAAAGATAATTGATAGATTTTCTCTACAAACCGCAATAATTATGTGGGGAACATTGCCGGTGTGGGAAAATGATTCGAGTCGTTGAACGGTTGCTTCATTGCCAACGATTTCTGAGAGAAGGGTGGGACGATACTTCTCGATCCACGGGACGTCGAGGCCAGAAACGCTCGGTGCTTCTTTTAGAACGCTGTCGCTAATATCCATCGCCATTTCCACCGCCATGGCCTATAAACCAAATACAGACGCTGATGTTGAGGTGGTATTCAACATTTTTAAATGCAACCATTCTTACTGCCTCCCAAGTGTCAAATGGTTTGCATGGGGATCAAAAAATACAATAGGCAATAGTTAAAATAAAAGAAGTGCATATCTAACACAATAATTTTCATCAGCTGCAATATTACTTCATTCGAGTTTAGGAATCAAGAGACACGCGTGGCTAGTGGACGGTCTCACTCGACACTGGCCGATGACAGCGCGGTCCGACTTAGTTTTAGTTTTGGCTACTGACTGATGCACACCGACCAAGCCTACTGAGAACGTGACGCCATCGTCAGAAGTTTCGGCGAGCCAGTGGGCAGGCAACGCTCCGCTAGCCTCTGTGAAAAGCAGCTAATTCCTGACTGTCTAGATTAGTGATCGATGCGGGCAAGATGGCTCAAAGTAGTAAAAAGTTGGAGCAATTCCATGAGCAAAAACCAAATTTATCAGCTTGGTTATGTTTTTACTTAGCCTTCCACGTCTCGTTTTTCATTTCCTGAAACCACCCAGTCATACAGCAAAAGCAAATAGCAAATATCCGACAGAACAATGTTTTCATCCCAATATAGCGTTCTGGGGTGAGGCACTAGGAATACGTTCAGCCCTATTTTTCTATCGAACCGAAGAGAGGACGTTGGATGATGCCCGGCTTTGCTCCGTCTACGAATGAGGCCCTTTTAACTAGTTCAGAACTATCTGTTGATTACAGCTAAGATGGACAGACTTCTAAAAATGAATGGAGGCCTTGAAGAAGACCGATGTCGCTTAAAGACGGTATATCACAGGAGAGAGATGCTACCGCGTGAATGCAGTAAACATTACCATCAACAAAACAAATACCGATCATACTAACGAGAAGAATCGAAGACGCTGGGTACGTCTGGTGAAATTATTACGGACTTCAGTGCGTGCAAAATCCAAATATTGGAGTTATCCAAATGTGCTAATTGAGTGATATTAGTTATGACATGAGAGTTCGCAAAAACCGAAAAAATTAAATTGAATAAGTCAGTATAGGCCAGTGGTCCCAGGCGTTGTGGTGCAGCATTTTAGCGTGGTGCAAGAGTGAACAGCGTGACGGAGACTCCAAGTAATAAAAGCGAAGAGAAAACAACCACCATCGTGGTTCTAGCTGAAACGCAGAAGGATCGGAGCAGCCCTTCAAAGGCCACCTAGGACATATTGTTGCGAAAAGAGACTTTAAGCTCCGCCTTACGCTCACGCCCCCGTACTCCCGCGGCAAGATTTTATACCGGAGGGGTTGTCCAGACGAAAAAGTTCGAGAAGCCCTGGTTTAGATAAGTGCGATATATCCTCCTCGCCTCTCCTTATTTCTTTGCTGCACCAGCATACTATGCCTCCCACCCAGCCCTCCCAAAATAACTGGGTCTGTCAAGTTTGTCATTCTTATGCTGGATAAGAAATTACAATACTAACATATTTATGGGCAAGTGAACACTCGCTTTTACTCAGACTGTAGAAAGGATACCCTTATCTGGTGCACTTTTCATAAAATACGGCAAACAAAAAGTCGAAATTAATGGACACATCAGAAGTGCTCAAGAGGATGTATGTGACTTAGTACGGCAAAGATTAAGCTAACCGGGCGTACTCATGAAATCGAACAGAATCACGTATGATGCACAACACGAACAGGCAAAGACAACAATAAGTGTATTTAACCGACAGTGTCCATCTTCCAGCAAAACAGGGCCATCCTGTGGTACCCAGTACTCGAGCAGTTGAACAAGTTCCCATAGGATGGGTTCCCAGAAGACAGTCCTATATGACCTTTGTGGGCTGCAACCGGGTCCGCCAGGGCCGGCAATCTCTAAAAGAGATGCCATTGACTAGATAGGTAAGCGACATAATCTGAAGTGTGGATCCGCGAAGTCGGTTGTAACCGAACTATTGCGATTGCCGAACAACCCCTTCCATCTTCTCCCATCGAAGACTATGAGAACACAATGATACACCACTTTTAAAACCGCATTATCCATTGTCACTTTAACAAGCTGGGAGCCTACAGGACGCCATGAAGTGGGCGCGGCGTCAGTTACAGGTCGCTGAACAAATCATCTCACAGCTTAACAGGTAGGCGTATGGCGCTGCCAGAAGAATATCGTCGCAATGAATCCTGTAGCTTTGGTGTGCATGCGATATCTGCTTGATCAGAACTTACTCATGCCATATAACCCTTTTTGCACAAAAAAGTTTAGATGAATGAAAGCGAGGCCAATCTAGCTGTAGGTGTGACAACAACATTCATGTGTATTATTAGGTACGCCATACCGACAGGTAAATAGGACTCCGCAACAACGTTCGACGACTGCAGACAGTTAATGCTTTGGTTGTAACGGCACAAGCTTACTGTCCAACTTCCAGCCCAGTACTGGAAAACCTGTTTCCTTAGTAATGCCTCAGTCAACTTAGGAGATTGTGTTAAGTGTCGACCGCCTAGAAGGAGAGTATTATAAAATTAGGGCTAAACATCGCACCATTCAATTTCACATGATCACATACATCAAATGGTGAGGTCTAGAAACATTCTCGGAGAATATGGGACGCGCAGTCATCCCAGTTCTGTTGCCTCGCATCCAGTTAACACCGAAATCATCTTAGTAAACACATCTACAGCCGCCGTACGAACCAAAACCGGGATGCGGGTTTCAAGTAAAAAAATGACGGATATTTTTTGGGGTGATAGAGATTTCAGAAGATAGACTTGCGTCCCCAACATGGGAATGAAACATGAGTCAGGAAGTCTGGCTGGCAACCAAAAATAATTGGTCAGTTGCAACGAAGAAGTCATGCCACCAGCGGAGGCCCAAATGAATTGTCTGTGTTTTGCTTGACTAAAGTAAAAAACGGCCAACAAGTGAGAAGCCCGTGTGAAGGGATGGCGTTAACTGTTTCGTGCATAAACAACAAATTCGAGAACAGAAGATTGTCCCGCCCTTCGTGGCTGCTCTGCGCCCACCCGTCCGACCTAAGACTATCAGGGTGCCATAGCGTTACAGTTTCAGTCGGTGGCGCAATGCTAGCATGCTAGAAAATTGCCGTGTATGCTTTTCGAGACCTAGCATCATTTCCCTGTCTGTTTAGTAAACAGCAATACTAGAAACCATACTAAGAACGCCTAATGTGGACCAGAATCCGCAAGCTACAAGGCCCCGTTTTACAACCAGAAAAGGGGGATAATCACAACAGATAGATAACATGGCAAACAAAGGACATAGGAATGCCGAAAGCACAACACCAACGTCGATCATATTTTGGATTAAAAGTGTGGCGCAGAAAAACCTTCCGAGCTGTGGCACAGTAAAACACTACGAACGCGTTACAAAACCTAAGTTAGTAACTGAATACACTACGTATCGAAAATGAGCTGCTGTCTATTTTTAAATATTTTTGGCTGAAATATGACGAAAAACTATTAAAGGAACCCTTTTCAAAATTCAAATTTTAAACTCTCGAGCCAAATGGCGGATCCAGGATCTCGGGTCCGGATTCACAATGATCTTGACAGCACTACGCGTGCCGCGTGTATCTCCACGTGTACTGACATTTCATGCCAGCCCAAACGTCTGTAAACAGGATAATTACCGGCATTCGGCTGTGACATAAGATTCCGTAAACCCAGATACTCAATATGCCAACAAAGCGAAAATATACTAGGTAAAATAATGACGAAATGCCAATAACGAACAGAGGAGGGTAGATTTAATAACGAGAGGACCAAAGCTCAAGAAAAGTTTGAGCGTTCTGGCAGTATAATCTGGCATCTGGCACTCACAATTTACGACCTCAAGCTCATTTCTTTAATATTCGCAAAGTGGACAAGGGAGCCCGTATGCTGACTTAGTTTCTAGCTCCATCGTTACCAGCGGGATATGCTTAACAGAATTGTTCTGAGCAAACGTTTAGGTATAGCGATGACAACAATGATACATATCCTTCTGACTCAAGTGAATACAAAGCATTGACTAATTATTTACAGTGCATGAAGGGGCAGCCTGGAAGTCTTTTTCTGCTGCTGTCTTTCTGTCCAAATGTCCACTTAAATGACAAGTCGAGAACTGGCAGACCTTGTTTGTATTTATTTCATTAGATTGCATCGCGCTAGTTAGTACTTCGCCGATGAACCTCGACGCGGACCACGGCATCCGTGGCAGTCTATGCGTACAGACCTCTGTCAATGTGTACGCCTCTTTCGAGACAAGAAAGCACCATTTTGCGCACACAGAAACACAACAGTTTTTTCCCGGTGCATTAGATCTCGCCATGTAAACTTAAGTAGGATATAGTGCGGGGAATGCTTTTCTCACCATGGTGCGCTTGAATGTTCATGCCCTAAATTACCAGGAACCGAGATCTAACTCAGTGGTGCCTCAGTCAACACGAATAAATGTGGTTTTGCGAATGCTCTGGGAACTCGAAACAGCTCTTCAGTTACTGGCCACGAACAGGCGTCAGAGAAGTTTCAACTGATTAATTTTCTTGCTGTTCCTATTAATGCGGAATATGTGGTAGGTTGACAATTCCACCTTTCCGAATCGCAAGTAAGCGACGACGGGTTAGTTTGCGCAGGCTTTTACTATGGTCGAAGATCGTGCATGCACTTATCAAACAGTTGCAACCAGCTTTGACTTCAGGCATGAATCGGTGTCCGTCAGTGTGTTTCATGGCCAGCATTGCGTGCGCCCGTTTGTTGTCTGAGTTGTGTCCGACTGCAGCCAATCACGAAGGACACCGCGTGGATTTGTCCGTGCCCTATCTCAGGTGGCTTCAGCAGCGAACTGGCCTAAAGCAAGAGGCAAACAGAAAGGAATTAAGAAACGGTCATGCAGGAAATTCTTCATTATTTTCGATGACAGATGACTTAGATGACAGTCGCATCTGAGGTCGCTTCAAATGAAGATAAATATCTTGAACTAAAGCGTGCTCTCCGTGTTACTCCCCACGTGGTTCTAGGTCTCCACAAGCATCAGCGTAAGAAAATTGATTCTAATTAAACGATGTGACTAACAAGCAGAACGACAGTTAATATAGCCTGAGGTGCTCGAAGATTTGGAAGCCTTCGTGGCGATACAGCGCACCCCTCATGGCACCAGTGTAGGAAAGTATTAGGTGAAACTTCAATGATATCAAGGATGCCGAGTCGCCTAGGAATGATCCTGACTACAGCTTCCAACTCTAGAGTGGAGTATCCGTGAGATGGTTATAAAATGAGGAAAAAATAAACATTAGGTGAGGACTGTCTTGGAATGAAAACCTAGTCGGACTAATCAGAAATAAGAACAGTTTGTCTAAATGGTCGTCTGATTCAGTATGTGAACCAGAGCTTGTAACTGCCGGCTAAACGAGCGCAACATTTACGCATACTGTCAGGAAGTCGACAGATCACCATGTCAGAAGTACCACGGTGTAAACCCCCCTTAAACTGCTATTGAGTTATTCCGAACTGTCGTTTTCTACGCATACGCCTGTACGCGGATGTGCGAACGTAAAACATCAACGACATTTTTGACTGGAGTGGAGACGAAATGAGCAACGCTTATCGTTTTACCGAACTCGGGATTGGGGAACTTTTCGCATTCAGGGCGGTGACAAAGCAGTGGTCCGCGGCCAAACCTGTGGCCTCAAATCTATGTGAATCTGCGCACCTGCATCCCAAAAAAGTTGTGCTGGGGCCACACAAGTCTCATTACCGACGCACTAGCATATGGCACAACTTACACGGAGACTTTCACGTCAAATCAACCACTACGCTCAATCTTCTCACCCAGGCTCGGGCAGCTGACTGGTGCACGGGTAAGGGATAAAATAGTGGACCGACGCAAGGGATTCAGAACATTGGCGGGTACTTCACTGTAACCACTTTGAAGTGCATGAATCTATCACAGCGCCTGGAAGATCGATAATAAACGTAAAAATTCGGTCATACTCAGGACTGAGGATCAAGCTGCACCGGTTTAACAACATGGCCCACATGGCACTCTCTCTTCTGTGAGACCCAAACCACCACCTCGACGTATCCCAATGCATGTAGATTGGGGGAAATCCTGTTCGTGACACGCGTAGCCGAACTGTCTAACTTTGTCAGCCACGGCTCCCACATCCGCCTCCAGGCGTCATGACACCACCTTACCATCGGCATAAGGTGGGTGTGGGTGACGTAAACATCCCGAAAGTCCGATTCACTATAATCAAAATGATTCGCAAGCCACGAGTCTGCCCACCAAGTCGAACAGCGGTGGGCATTCTCGTTCGTGGCGATCGAATCACCTAGCCTAGGCCCAGAAATTGATTAAGTATTAGCCATTATCTTAAGCGTAACACACATTCTGGTCTTTTAGTCGACTCGACACAGAATACATCTCTGACACTGGAGCGATAGAAAAGCATGGGTTTCGTATTAAACGGGCCGGAAGATGTGCAAGACCTCCTGCAACGTGGTGAACTAGCACTAACAGACCCGTAAGTGACGCATCAGAATTCATTTTGAAAATCAACTAAGCATAGGTTCATTGCGTACAACATAGTAGATCGCATACTGATTTTTTAACATAGCACCAGAGATTATCTATCTCAAAGCCGTCTCTTGAGTAATGATAAGATGAAATAAGAGTGTTTTTAGTGCTCTTTTGCACAACATTTAGAATAATTGAGGACGGAGGCAATATCAAGATGCTGGTATTTGGCGATTTGCTAAAACCGAAGAGTTATGTTCAGCCTGGTATTCTGCACAGATATCAAACGTGGATGGATTTTAGAAGTTCATTAAATTTTGCGACGAAACAACCGAAGATATGATTGAAAACATATTCTGTTTATAGGTTACTAGAACAGGAATAACCTCTACGACCTCTCGTGGTTTGGGTGACTGTCAGGCATGGAATGCTAGGTAGGTGAGTTCGTGAACAGTACAATGATCAACGAAGTTGCGGTTGACGGTAACAAGACCACTTTCTGCTGCTTGAGGGATAGAGTACTTTGGCCGAATTAAGCCCTGTCGAAAAATACAAAAAGCAGGTGGACCCCGGGGTCATAAAAGATATTTACTTCAGTATTTTTAGATGACCAATATGTATTCCTTGTACACTTTCTTTAGAATTTCACTGTAACTAGAACGTTAAGGCACGGGAATAAGTACCCCTAAAGTACACCCTTTTGATTGGCCACTTATCTGACTTAGGCAGCTTAATATACATTTGAAATAATCTCTAAGGTCCATTGCCGTTAACAGCGCCCGCTTCCTTCCCTGTCTGACTGGCGTCCAGTCCACGTATTTGATCTCTGTTACCTTTGCCTCCGTCTTGTATGATGTCCCAGATGGGCTTCAGAGTTCACAGTCGGTTTCCTTTTAGTCGGTGAGACGGTCGTCGGAAATCATGTCTTGATTTTTCTTTACATTGTCAGCTGATCATTCAAGTAATGTCTTCATGCTGTAGACAACGTAGGGGAAGGCATAAATTGCCGTTGAGGAACAATGTCATCCGTTGTGTTATGCCCGTTTCCTAAATTTCTTTCTAATCCAGGGGGTGGTTCCTAGACCGCAGTTGTAATTCCGTGCATTCCCAGCTTACTCTTGCGAACTGCCAGATTGGACATCGCAGCAATCGGTCCGTTTTCTGCTGATGGGAAACGAATTTGGCGGGTGAGTGTCAGGGAACTTAATCGTGCTTCCTTGGTAATCTGTCAGTCACACACAAGTTCGCGGGAAGGCGTCTATCACCCCTTCTTTCAGGACGTCAACAGCGTCGTAGAAGCCTGCCCTTCTTTCATTTCCTACCATTACTCCGGTCAGCGACTTCATGCAACAAATAATGAGACCTCCAATCTCTGTTTACGCCTTTTCTTACCGTTTCCGTTGATTTTTTGTTTTCAGTCGAGTTTTTATCAGTCAGCCATTTCGTTACATGCATGCGTTCGCGTAGGCAGCTCGATTGGAGATGGTTATACCTGCCTACATCAAAAGATTAAACTAAATGAATGTAATTTAGTGTAATAAGTCTGCCCATGCAGAACCAATGGAACCATCCAATCGAAGACGCTGCTACTGACTGACTAACTGCATTCAACGGTCAACACACAGCAGACTTGTCGGCACAAGAGCCAAAAATTGCCGAACTACCTATCCATCGATAAGGGGAAAAACCAATCGACGGAATCTACCGAGGGATAGTGTACCGCCGGTCTGTCATAATTGCAGACAGTATGTGTAAGCGTGGTTACCGAAGAAAGACCCGCTTGAGTCAATCAAACAGAACCAAGCATGAACCAGCACCAAAGCAACGAGGCCACCAGCCTTGAAAATTACGCGGCGCGCATCTGCGAGAGCTGACGCATGTGGGAAAGGCGTAACAGTCTTATAATTGAAAGTTGGGTTTGAATAGTGTGCTGTCGCTCTCATGGGACAAATCAATCGTCAATTTCGACGATATCAGCCGTCTGCTCCACAGGAGAATGAGATCAGAGACGTCGACTTACGTCTGAATTAGTTTATCATGATAGTGGGTTTGCGCTACTACGGTCGCATTCTCTCCTCTCCACCTGGGCCCGGTGTCAAGACAGAGTTAAGACCGGAGATAAGAAGCCACAGTTGGCTGGCGCGGCTTGAGGTGTCCCTGGGCGTGTCCTCAAACCCGACTAGGGCCCCATGGAGTGCAAGTGCCATAAAGAACACGGTAAAGAGACTTTCCAGTCCGACTCTGGGTCCACCAGTTCGCCACTCTACATAAACACACGCTGGACTGACTGCATGGTCAGGGTTATTTCGTCAGTTGGGAACCTTCCAAGCAACGGCTTTTAGCGCACCGTGACAGCTTCAGGCACGTTAGACTGCTTATAGGGAGGAAGATGTGCCGAAACCATCAACCTCGCTCTCTCTTCCCACTCCCAGGCACCAGAATACTGTCCGAGCCGGTCAGATATCTGATGCTCAAAGTGGGCGCAGCGGCGGACATATAAGAGTGCTATGGTAGCCAAGCATCCTGTCTGGTAGGTTAAGCGGGGTGCTCGGCGTCGGAAATTCAAAACGAAATGCATCCAGCGCCTCCTCTGCCATTGCTAATATACGAGGTAGCAACCGTCAGGGCAATGAGCCCGTGGCTCAATGGTTAGGGCGTTGGACTTCTAACTAACAGATCACAGGATCTAGCGGCAGGTGTTACACACCTCGGGATTGGGTATGACAGGCTGAGGACGGCTAACAAGCCAAGAATGGCCATTCCAGTCTCATTTGTATATGTGGGTAATGCGTGTTTATATTACGCGCCGGGGCTCGAGAGAGAGCCACAAGGCACAACGAGACGAGGGAGTTCTGTAACAGGATCAGTGAGCGCCCCTCCACCATTGTATTTCAGAATTTCGTTTATCACTGACTGTAGGCCTTCACCCTGCGTTAGACACTGCGCCCAACCTGATTACCAGTTAGTTGGCAAGCTCACACAGTCAAGCGGTGCATGGAACAGGAAAGAGAGAGTAAATTCGACACTTGGAATTCATCCAGACGGTAAATCAGGGTGTTACCATACCAAATCTAGAGTGCTTGAATCCATTACGACGCATTAAGTCGTGGTCCGAATGGGTTCCGACTGACGAGATAACTCGTTCTTCGCGATGAGTATGGTGGAGTGATTAAAGGACTGAGGGTCAGGCTACAGTGGTCCCGTCTCAATGTTGTCTTCATGACACTCACGACTGTGATAGCCGAGCCGCCTTTACAGTAGCCTGGCACATGTGGTTAAGACCAGGTCACGCGTAGCACACGTAGACAGACCGTCTAGTCTTGTCAGCCGCTACATCCAAGCCTGCTTCCTGTCTTGTCGCCTGACCAAGGTTAGTGGGGGAGAAGAGAGAGTGCGTTAGGTGCTGCGTAAGTCCACCCCACTACAAACTAACTCATGCGCAAGTCATCGGTGCCGCGCCCACTCCGTGGGGCCCACCGTGAACGCCGGGTCCGGCGCTGTGTCCAGTCCTGTGCGTTCAAGAAACGCATAAGTCAGGTTTCCCCCAGTCACTTGGGCAATAGTCATCCGTGCGATTTGCCCTTTGTATGAGTCGTACTTACATTTCTTCCCTCTTAAGTGGATTTACTTATTGCCAGTGCTGTTTTGAGCGATGCACTGACAACGGTTCATGCTTGACCAGTTCAGCTAGTGAATTCTGGCATGGTCCGCGAGCTTTAACGCATGGAAAAACTTCAACAGAAGGGCACTTCCGCTCTGCGAAGCTCGAGTTTCGTGTAGTGACCTTAACCAACGACCTGCGGATTGAGACAGTAGATACATGCAATGGTAGAGGGGCTCGCACTGACCATGTTAGAGAACTAACTCGCCCCGTTGTGACTTGGGGCTTTCTCTCGAGGCCCGCCAGCAACCGCACAGCGGCATTACAAAGCGAGGGAGACTTGAACGGTCATTCCTGGTTTCCTAACAATCGGCTGGCCATACTCAATCCTAAGGCTTGAACTCGCAACCCGTTGGTTAGAAGTCCGACGCCCTAATCATTTAGCCACGGGCTCATTGCCCGACGGTTGCTACCAGGTATATTAACAATGGTAGAGGGGGGGGGCGCTAGATTTCTAACCAGCAGGTCGTGAGTTCGAGTCTCGGGAGTTGCATACTTCGGAATTGGGTATGGCAATTTTTGGCAGCTAAGTAGTCAGAAATGGTCATTCCAGTCCCCTTTGTCTTTTTCAGTAGCGCTGTCCTGCCTAGGAAACACAGAAACAACGGGCAGAGCCGTGAATATCGCCTCTGCTGAGTAGTTTTAGCGGCTTGTTTATTGGAGGCCGGATGTCCGGAAGTTTGAATTTCACACAGGAACAACCCATCTAGGTAAACGACTGTCTATAGCGTAGCAAGTCTATCA
>CACRXP010000987.1:0-23346 GCA_902702965.1 Spirometra erinaceieuropaei
AAAAAGACAGGAAAAAGATCGAAATACACCGATGAGTTGATTTCAAAAAATCAGCGTATCGCCATGCAAAAACAATAAAGGATTTCAGCCGAAACCCAACTGTCAGGACGGAATCCTGATGTAAGTGGGTGTTGAGCAAAACGGAGGCGTTTCAGTATGCGCGCGTCACGATGACTGCGGCCATTTATGTAGCAGGTGGTTTGACGAAACCGTTGTATCCGCCGGGGTTAAAGACCGAGAAATCCAAATTTCTGGTGAGATATCGTGACGGCAGAAACGACTTGCCGAGTAAATAATGCCAGCGGACAAAATACTTTGGAGACGGTTTAAAAAACTCCCATATGGTCCTCCCTCGAGGTGACAAAGAAAGCTGCTCAGGCAATGGGAGGAAAATAAAAAGTTACTTCTTTGAGTGTTAAGATTAAGCGACTGTCTACACTTAAGGTGAAAAGACTATTTTATGATCTATTATTGACTGACAAGTTGTCCTAGGAAGCACAGAGTATAGGACGTTTAGAAGTATGGGTGGCGAAAAGGAGGAGTATTATTCAAACAACAATCACTAATGACTGAAGCCGGACTATGAAACATTTTATCGTAAACAACTATAGTCTGTGCGAGTAGGAATTATTTATATTTGTCTGATTTCAATCATACAAGTAAAATGTATTTGGAAATTCTTAGTCTCAGAATTACCAGACACCTTTAAGGCGAAGAGGGGACAGCAGTATTCGAGACTGGGTAAAATACATAAAAGATTTACCTTAAATTAAGTTTCATCAGGGTGATGATTGCGAGAAATTAGATCATAAGTGTGGGCAATTTCGCCCGTAATTCTGCTGACGCACGATGAGAGATCTAGTTAGTTGGCGTGGCTCAATTGTAGGTCTTTGATAGAGAAATATCCTGGTAAAGGGGTGCCTTGAAAAATAACTTCCTGGAGAAACCCGTTTCTGTAAATGAACATGAAAATACTGAGTGTCAGTTATCCAGTAAATTTGCAGTTGGCTGCCGCCAGCCTAGAAATTTATCGGCTTCGGTGGCATTCCGCAGAAGCAACTGCGTTCCTCTCAATCAGACCACGAATTATATTCTCGAGGAAAACGAATTCGGCTGATTCGACACGGAGTTTGGAAATTTGCGTGTATACAGCAAATGAGTGATAGCGTTTTCAAACAAAGTATAATTTTGCCAGAATTATATCTGCCAGGGTAACTTATTACGGTTATCCATGACGTCTTCGGAAAGGAACTGCCGATGTTTACCTTCAGATACCTTTAGGAAGGGGTAATATACTTGGCTATTCCTACTTCGCCGATGGTGGTCAAGGTGTTTCAAAGTAGTCAGCAGTTAAACTTACGACAATATCCCAAATAAAGCAGTAAAAATTATTCGCTTCTTATTTGGCGAAGTCACAAGTTATCGCAATTTGCAAGTCCTCAATGTTCTAGATAAGCCGGGTTATAATTTTTAGGTAGATAATGCTAAACACACTCATTGAGCATCCACTCACTAGCGCAGCGGAAACTAAATAACAGTAAAGACGGTAAGAGTACGGTGAATATTTTAGCCCAGGCCTGGCGTACATTTTATAAAGACCGGCTCTTGTTTTGCTACTGCTAGAATCCCAGAGAATTACGCTCGTATATTTTTGGGTCTTGGAGACAAATAGGGTACGCTGTTCCGCAGGTCCGTATTTACTTCAGACCAATTTACGTTGTGGGCATCAATGCTCAGTTCAGACTGGTGATCGTCATCAACAACCATAATTGAGCTATGAAAGTGAAAGGCTCCACCTAAAGCAGCACTGGGCACAATATGTCGGTCTATTGCAACGTGTCGGTAGACGGCTTTCAGATCTTCAGCATACTTAAAAATCTCGTCATTTGCCTGCCAACCCCAGCCCCGTCTCGCCGCCTCTCAGCCCTGCCTTCTGAGGGGGCTATAACCGGACTGTGCCGGGGCCAGATGAAATGTGCTACGGAGCTGTGGCGGGTCAATTCTCCGGCATTGCCCCGGGGACGCCACATTTACGCTGTTAATGTTTCGGCCCCAATCGCTGCCGTATCAGACCCTAAAGAGGCGCTTTCCAGTCCCGAACCAACCAGTTTGACAGAACATGCGGACGCCGATTAATGGCTGCAGAAAAGTTATTAAACCAAAAACGGTTGGGAAGAAATATGCACGGTCATTAATGTCGTCCATTATGGTACATAATGAGCATGGCTGTCGTTTTTAGTAGTGGTTTCCTGCAAAGAAGAGCACTGTTGGTTGGATATGCATAAGGAAATTGTGAAATTTATAGAATGAAGTTTTATACTACCAAAATATGGCGTTTTAGCAGTATGTTTCACCATGCCATGCAGTATTAAGTAGAACAGTGTGAATGCACACAGGTTTCGGTGATATAAAGAAAGGCGCATGCACCGTCTTTACGGACGGAGACATTGTCAAGTAAGATGCGGCTGTGCTGGCGCCGACGGCTAGCTGAAAGTAGATTAGAACGTCCCTAGGCGATTTATTTACATTCTCCCGACGATTGGCTCTGCCACCACGATTTTAACATTAACAAATTCAACAACCGCGTACATTTTTATGCAACCTGGGAAAAAAGTCAAGAAATATGAAGTAGTCATAAATGCAACCTCGCATGGCAGTTGTGAAAATAGTGAGAATCTAACAATAGACTGTGTAATTTACAAAATGTGGGAAACAAAAACGTCGCTGTTCTCGAAATATGGGCAACAAGGTATTAGAGAAAAATTACCTTCAGGGTTAAAGGGCTACAGTAAGGGTCTGCTTAGTAAAACGGATATTTTAAAAATGAGTAAGTTAGGGGAAGAGAAAACTAATTCAAAGCAGTCTTTTCAGTCAACAAATCGTAAAGCTTTTAAAGATCAATGGCAGAATTGAAAGACTCTATCAGACTGAACCCATAATATCGCGATATAGGAAGTTTCTCTCGAATATTGGGTTGTAGATAGTATCGGAGGTCTATAGTTTTCCTGTTCAATATTCCAAGTACAAAGACGTGAAATTCCGATGTTGTCTCCCCATCCGGAAAGTCAGAATCCTCAACAGAGGAAGAGCACAGTGCACACAAAACAATTACTCATTAAATTCGTAATTAACGACGCAAAGTGCAAAATATGCACAAACGAGAGAGCTGGCAATTTTCATAATATCAACTTACGTGGAATCCATGCTGAGCTGCGTTAAGTAAGTTATAGTCTGTTAAGTGGTTTGTGGGCATTTTCCAAAGCGCTAAAAGGAATATGCTTGTGCGAAACTGTTTAAATGAAGAATGACCTAGCACCATGCGTGATCCCATCCATTACCTAGGAAGGGTTGCACTCTCGACGGTATGATGAAATATCGAGGGAAGGAAGTGTCAGCCTTTTTAATGTTGACAGTGACATCATTCGAACGCATCGAATGGTTGCAGGCCTGTCCGAGGTGTGGCATGCAATATATCGTTTTTGTTATTTATGCAAAACAGAAGGGTAATTGGAAATAGGACGTGTACTGAGTACGATAGACAGCACGAGTGAGGAGGCTTGGGGAAACGGCCGGGAATATGGCAAGGGGGACTGTCATAGGCTGATGGGTGGCCAATCAGCACAAAGAAGGTGTGAACAGGGGTCATGACTTTGATCGTTCGCTTGTCACGCGTTTGTGGCATGATGCCCTGACGGACCGGACAGGATACGCTGCAGTTTTTAGAACAGGACCGGTGTAAAGTCAGGTTTTCTGGGAGTAGAGTAGTCCAATCTATTTACACTATCTATGCCATCCATGCCAGCCGCAGGCGCCCATACTACTAACAACCCCAGCGTTGGTGATATTACCCTCATTTTCAGCCCGAAGTTCCAAATTGGTTCGTATTTTTATCCGAACTCCGCTCTGTGAGGGGACAGTCTATATACACCGAACTCTGCTCCCCGGGAGTTGTGGCCGACTGACATAATTGCGCCGATTGAGACTCAAACAAGGCACGTTTGCCCAATTATATCGGAAAGGCTGCTACCCGGGAAAATACTTCACGTAATTCTGACCGTAAGATGAGTTTCTTACGGGCATGGCATAACACTGTCATCATACATCATGTATTGGTCAGGAGCCATTACAACCTGAAATAGCAATTCTGCAATAAACCATAAATTTCGATGTCATATGGATTATCCTGCTATCCGAGACCCAGGTCTGACGGTTTTGGCACTCTAAGCACACCCATCAATTGGGTCGTTATTTGGTTTTTTGCAAAAAAGGGAAACTCGCTATTGACTGGTCCTCTAGAGCGTGTCAGGTAAGAATGGGGCACAGGGACTTAACAACGCTGGGAACAATAATGCCAAGATTGCTCGTGGTACATTAGAATTACAATGGACATTATCACGCCTTCTAATAGCAGCAGTAATAAATGACAGCCAACTTCAAGAGGAAGGATGATTCTGATTGTTTAACGGTACTGACGAAAGCTACTGCTCATTAAAGTCGGTGGTATTCAGCTGCGTGAGACATCGATATGTAATGCTACCAGTATACGTATAAAAATGCGGCAAGGGTGTGGTTTGTGGCTGGAGTCATTTAATCCGGGAGCTATTGTGCTAGCAGAAAATAACTGTCTATATTTACTCGTAAATGCCAGAGAAGGAAATAAATGACCTCGCGGTGGCTGTTGCGTTATGGAAGTCATCGGTAATGCAGTTCCTCAGTGACAATGTTTGCAAACGGGTATTAAATTCATTTACTATTATAATTAAATGGTCAAATGGTGTGACCTTTTAAGAAGTAACAATATGGGAATAACAATATATGAACCCAGGAAGTTTTTGAACATTCAACCCTTCTGCTCAAAACAAATGTTCCTCGGGTTTATTAACCTTGGCCATAAAGCATGCGCATATCAAAAATGCTTCGGATGAGATTAGGGAAGAACCAAGATCCGATCGTGAGCAACACATCCTCTTATAAATTCCAGCGACGCTGCTGGGATCTGCAGAAAAAAGTATTCATTCAGGACGCAGCCCATGACACGCAGATAAGTGATCGTCCGAGGATCAAAACGTCTGACAGGAGGGGACGTGACAATCGGGTTCGGCTAGTTCGATAGATTTAATCCGTTTGCCGTGAGTTCATATTCAGATCGAGTTTCTTAATTTGGACACACTGAAGCCCCCTCTGTCCATGGTGTGAAAAAAACATGTATTCGCCCTTCACTACAGTAGATGTGCTAAGTCATGAAATGTCAACCGACATTCTGCAGGTCGCTTTCGACACGCAGAGATTACTAAATTTGGGTTGTAACTGCAACCCTCATGCAGCATAATTCAGTTACTTCAGGATGCCGGGTTCTGTAGGAACTTTTTTTCGGCCGTCTGCGAAAACTACACTCTGTAGAAAATGATTACATTATTAGCAGAATTTTTTCTCGTCGATTTTCGACGCCCTTATAAATTTAAATATATCTCATCGAAAGCACACATAAAGATATTCATTACTCTACTCATGTGGTAGAAAATTACGCCTTCTCTAAATGTCATGCTCAAAGGAAGCGGACGCCTCGGTTTTGAAAACCTTTTCCAATTTTTGACCAAGGTAAGCGCGGAGCCTGAGCAAGGTTCTTCTATGCGTTTAAGGTGGGCTTTTGAATTTGAGCCGCCATTTTGTAGCTCTCCATTCACGTGTGGATTTTTACCATTTGTACATTACTGTGTCTATTTCCCTTCGATATATTGAACTGTTTTGCACCCTTTGTTTGTCTGAACTAAGATTATGAGGTCGTCTCTACAGTACGCTAGCAGGCTTTTGAATGGCATTAAATCGTCAATTTCACCTACGAACGACCATGATGCAAACTGTTGCACTTTACGGCCAATATGTCGTATTTGCGATCGGTCTGTTTTGAATTTATCAAATATTTGTCAACAACGGCCTTTGCATCGGAGAAAACACCGTTGTGGCTGGCAATTCGCATTTAAACGTAAGCCAAAGCACAAATTGTCGATTCCTGCCTTCTTGTCCACAAATTGTCGTTCTATGTTCAACAAAGCCCATGATTTGGAGCTACTTTTGTCGCAAAAAGAACACAGCAGAACTGAAGTTGTCTGTCTTCAAGATACGTGGCTAAATAGTGACATTGATTCGCAACTTATTACTCCCTCATCCTTCTACTGTTTTCGGACAGATAGAAAATCTTTATCTTGTGGCAGAGGTGGAGGCGTTGCCATTTTCGTTAGTCAAAATCGGTGTGGAGACTGTAAGTCCCTTTTTTCTTACTCTGATGATTTGATAAATGTCATCGCTGTTTTATGCAAGCCCCGTTTGCTAAGTAATTTTAAAGGCATCAAATTTGTGAGTATTTACATTCCCCCTCTTCCTGTGAAGGTGCACTAACCCGTTGTTCGACTTTCTCTCACAAAAATTTGCCATATTATCCTGCGACTATCTTATTCTCTTTTGCGGTGATTTTAATCGCCTGAATTTACGTCCCCTTACACTTCTAGGCTTCGATGATCTTGTCTCCTTGAATACTCGCGCAAATGCCCCTCTTGATCATATTCTGACTAATCGCAGCAGGCTTTTTTGCGTAAAAATAGGGCTCCATTGTCAGGTTCTGACCATTCCACTTTATTGTGTCTTCCAAAAATCTATTCCACTTCTAAACGTGCACTGCTTGCCAAGCCTGAGAGAAAGGTTAAGGTTCGCAAAACGTCCGCTCAAAACGTTCTCCTGCTTCAGGCTTGTATTTCCCTTACTAGCCTCACTTTCCTTGAACAATCGAATGTTGAATCCTGTTCTTCCAACCTGACAGCGTTTTTAAATGAAATTTTCGATATTTGCTGCACTCTTGATACTGTTATGGTACGACCGGATAGAATTACTTTCCCCTAGCTGAAATCGTTAAGACGTAAAAAAGAACTCCTTTACAAGCTAGGCTTTCGTGATGGCCTTAAGGACGTTACCGTCTTAATAAAAACAGAGATTGACAGACTAAATAGCCTGTTTGTCAGCCAGCGTTTTTCCTCTTCTTCCTCCCCCCTCCCCCCCTTCCTCAGCTGAGATTTGGAAAAATCTTAAGCGTCTCACTGGCCATCGCAACACAGTGGTGCATGTGGATGCAGATTTAGACTCCCTAAATAAAAATTTTACATTTAGTCACAGTGACTCCCATCTTCCCTTAGATGACATTCCCCTATCACCGAGTACAATCCAACCTATGTCTTTGGCAACAGTAGAGAAACACCTTAAAAAGGTCCGTGGATCAACATCTGCCGGACCGGATGATATCTCGCCTTTTCTTCTTAAATCTTGCAGTTCCCAGATAGCCCCTATTTTAACGCACCTAATCAATATGTCTTTCATGGAGTCCAAGATTCCCGACGCCTGGCGTACAGCGAGAATCACTCCCAACCCTAAAAAACCCGCTATCTTTGGTCCTAAATCTTTTCGTCCAATTGCCTGCTCCTCTGTAATACTAAAGCTTGCTGAAAGAGTTGCCCTAGATATCATAAAGTCTTTTTCTTCCAGTTTTTCCGACCCTTTACAATTTGCATATAAAGCCAAACGGAGTACTTTAGATGCTGTCGCTCTTGTGGTCCACTCTGCTCTAAACGCATTAGACAAGGGTTGCCGCGAGTATGCGTGCGCTTTTCTTGATTACTCCTCCGCCTTCAATACCGTCCCGCGTCCTCTTCTCCTTACCAAAACCTCCGCATGCGGCTCTCCAGGCTGGGTCGTCTCTTGGCTTAGAGATTATTTTACCTTCCGTACTCAATTTGTCCAATCTGGCAAGCGGAAATCTTCGACCCTTCCCAATGACTGCGGTGTTCTTCGAGGTTCCATTATATCCCCTCACCTTTTCTCCCTCCACACTGACGATCTAACGTCCCCTAATGACTGTCTTCTGGTCAAGTATGCTGATGATGTGGTTGTTGGACACCCTCTCAAAAGTCAGACACACCTCCGGTCTCTAAAGGATGGCCTAAACCATGTCCTAGCGTGGTCGGAGGAAAATGGTCTCCTAATTAACAACCAAAAATCCGTTCAGTGTATTTTTCGACTGCGGCCCTCTCCTAATCCTCTTTCAGGTACCTCGGCGTTACTTTGTCCTCAAATCTTTCATTTTCCCTCCATATTGAGTCCCTTTTTATTAAAGTTCGTAAACTTCTTTACTACCTACTTCGTTTACGTTCCTACCACACACCTCGACCCTTAGTCTGGCGATTCATTGATGCCTGCATTCTTCCTCTTATCCTATACTGCTCCCCTGCCATTTTTCCCGCTTTGCTAAAAAAGGATCTTTTAATTTTGAAACGAGTTCTCCGCATGCTCTCTTCTGCTGCTGGTGTTTCTTATGTTTTTATTTGACACTATCTTACAACGACACTTCAATGCGGACAAGCAATTTGCTGGTCGAATTCTAGATGACGTTGCCCATCCCTTACATTCTGATCTTATGTCTGCGAAATCTTCCCACCCGATGCGCTGCAGCTTCCGACTTATATCCAGTCGCACATCGGCTTATCGAGCTTCTGTATTGCCATTCCTAGCGCGCTATCTTAAGTGCGAAGAGACAGAAATACAGAAGCTAAGACTTGAACTATCCCAATAATAATCGTTTCTTTGACTCTTGAATAATCTCTTATTTAGTTACTGCCCACAGTGAATGGAGCCAATTTTTTGCTGAAAATTTTGAACTTACAATTTCAAAATAAAGCAATTCCTCTCCCATTCTTCTCTATCTCTCTCTCTCTCTCAAAAAAACCTCTTTCAAGACGCGCGCTTACCGTGATCAAAGGTTGATTAACCGCATACAACTTTTTCAGTTCCCGAAAACTTTTGAACCCGATCTGACATTACATTTGCATTCAGGGCTTCGAAACTACAAGCTGTATATTTTCCGTATAAAAAAAACGTATATTTAAATAGCCTGTTAGGTGAACTCCATATGGGGTTCATCAAATTTAACAGTGGATTTGAGCCATATTGTAAACTTTACAAGCAGTATTAATAAATGCAGACACATGAGGTATATGAATGGACATTTCATGGTCTTGAAAACCTCATAATTAAAAACTTTTGAAACCGAATTACTTCCTTTCTTCAGGTATACAATTTAAAGAGAAGTGCGATTTTTGCAGGCAGTCGAAAAGAAATTCATTTGAAAGCTGGCATCCTGAGGAAGCTGAATTATTATGGGATTGTGCTGCACAGTAATTAATGCAACAAAGCTACTTAAGTAGTCTTTCCGAGTCGAAAACGCATTTCAGAATTTCGTTAACACTGTGTTAATAAGCACATCTACTGTAGGTGTAGGTGTTGCCTGTTCTGCTCGAGCAGTGGGACAGGGATTAAGACCAGGGTCGGATACATTGAATAATGAACCCTTCCTACACGCATCTTCAATTTTGTCAACATATTTTTCCGGTAAAGTGATCACATGTTTCAGTTTCAGTTTATTAAGGGAATATAAGCGAGTGCGTTTGAATTCCTTATTGCTTATAAGTCGTCGAAGAAAAACATCCATAAATGGGAAATCGCGGACAGCTGGCACATGATACACAAAGAGTAATAATTAACGGTTACTTAATAATTACAAGCAGTATAAACAAATATAAGTTGTGTCCGGGTTATGTGAATGGATGGGAGGCTGGTAATTGGGAAGCTTGATGCGCGTCACGTCTACACTTAAAGGAATTCACACAGGAGGAGATTGCAACATCGGTAGGCAGGACATTCCACGCCGCAGCCACTCTGTTACTGAAAAAGAACTTTCGTCTATTGATCCCTGCTTTCCCTGTGTGTAGTTTTAGTGGATGACCGCGCAAAGTGGGCGTGTTAGCTTGAGTGAAATAATCAGTGGGATCTAAATGACAGTCTAGGCCGTTGATAATGCGAAATGTTAGTAAAAGGTCGCCACGTGGTTGCCTGTAGGAAAGGGAACCAGGTTATGAGCTGACAGCCTGATTTCATAGGGCAGTGCTCACATACCTTGTGTCATTTTGGTCGCCCGTCTCTGGACCTTCTCCAAGACGGTATAGTCCTTGGCAGTCCAAGGTCTCCACGACTGTATGGCGTATTCTAGATGAGGCCTCACGTAGGTGCCAAATATTTTTGAAAAGCTGTCTGGGTCAAATGCCATAAAAGCTCGCTTAATGAGTTGCAATTCAGCCGTAGCCCAATTAGCCGTTTTGGCGTAGCACAGTGTTGGTTTGAGTGAAGATGTAATCCATACACCCAAGCCCTTCTGACTGTCAACCTGCTTCAGTGGTGTGCCGTGTAGAAAGTAAGTCCTGGGGCTAAAGACTCCAAAGCTGCCGAGTTGAATAAAGTTGCACCTGCATATACTGAAGGGCATAAGCCAGCGTTTCGATCAGTCGTCGAGCATGTTCAAGCTTGTTTGCAGGTGGTCTGCGCCTGCGCATCGTGAATAACTTTCCACGATTTTATGTCGTCGACAAACAGGATGACATCACAGTCTAGGTCATTGACACAGTCATTTATGAAAACAAGGAATAACGTGGGGTCTAAGACTGAGCCCTGTGGGACGCCACTCATCACGCTTACCTCTGAGACGCCTGACCTGCAGTCTTTGGGACCGTCCTGTCAAAAAGCTCTTGATCCATACACGGAGGCGCCACAAATTCCAGTGTTGCGCAGCTTGTGCAGGAGACTTTGGTGAGGAACGCTATCGAAGGCCTTTTTGAAGTCAGTGAAGATGGCGTGCACTACATTGCCTTTATCGCATGGTTTGGTCCAGCGTTCGAGCGTAAATAGCTGATTCGTGAGACAAGACCTTCCACTTCGAAAGCCGTGTTGGGCATCGCAGAGGAGGTGGTGCTGCACGAGGAACTGCATCAAGGCCTTTTCAATGATCTTCTCCATGATTTTGCAGCAGATGATGGTAAGACTCACTGACCTGAAGTTATTCGCAGACACACGATTTCCATCCTTAAAAAGCGGAGTGATGCTAGCGGACGTCCAATCAGATGGCAGGTACCCAGTAAAAAATAACGTTTGGAAGAACACGGCTTAAGATTTGGGGCGGCTCCCTCAGCAGCTTGGCCGGAAATGCATCAGGGCCTGGAGAGTTCGATTCCTTCAGGCTTAGTAACTCATTCCGAACAATTGTTTCGGTAAAGAAGACATCTTCGAGGGTAGGCGTTTCTTCGTCTACGTAAGTGGATAAAAAAAATCAGGTTCACTTGTCACGACGGACCAGAAGAACTGAGAGAGATGTTCAGCCTTATCCTTGTCATCTGAGACTTCCATCCCCTCGGTCGTTCGCAGCAGTGGGATGGGATCTTTGTTCCGTGTACTTTTTCTTTTTTAGCTGTAAAGGACTTTGGGATCAAGCATGGCACTGTTCAAAAGATCGTTTTCAAAGGCTTTCCTAACTCCGGCGATGAGAATTCTGACCCAATTTCTCTGTAACTTATAACTGCTTAGGGATTGTGGTGTCCGGTCAATCAGGGATCCTTTTCATGGCTTCCTCTTCGTGTTAACTTCCTTCTTTATGGACGGAGTCAGCCAGCGAGGTCTATTCGTTAGTCTTCTGCGAATGAATGGGCAGTGGGTGGAGATGAGGCTGTGGACTATCTCTTTGAACTGACACCAAACCTCTTCGATATCGCCAGAGAGAGTAGATGCCCAGTAGATAGGACGAAGATCTTTCTTCAGCTGCTCGAAATCGCCGTGCCAAATAATAGGTCGAGAATCGAGCTATTGCGCATGCGGGGAGAATAAAATGCATTCCCACATGAGAACTACATGGTCCCTCTGACCCAACGGGGAGGGGTAATTCACAATGTCGATGTTGTCAGACGACTTGGTGAACACAAGATCGAGGCAGTTCATTTGTTGGCCCTCTCGAAAATTCGTGGAAAAACATTACGCGTTGGATGAGAAACAGATTGTCGGAGGCACGTAGTATCTGCTGGCTGAATGCTGTTTCAGAGCAGTTGACTGAGGCCGAGCTCCAGTCGATGTGAGGTGCATTAAAATTCCCAAACGATGAGAGTATTCGGCCGCGTTGAAAATAATCTGAGTTCTTCCAGTAGTTGGGCATCAAGGTCAGGATCATTTCTCCGGGAACGATGCACTACACTCAGAGTTGTCAGAGCGAATAACCGTCCCGTGGGCGATTTCCAATTCACGAATAAGAGTTTTCACCTGTGTTGACATATATCGGCAAGTCTGTTTTAACGTCATATTTTGACGTTGTAAATAGACGGAAGGGCGTTTGTGATCTCCACAGTTTTCCGTGGTATCATGAAATCATTCTGCAATACTGAAAATGCATGTTCAAGTTTTTCAACCCGCGACATCGACTTGATAAATTTTTCTTGCTGAGACCGTAAAAGATGACCCCCTTCCTCAAGATGAGTGACCATTTCACGACGCTCTTCGTCTAACCTAAGCATATCTTATTCCTTCAAATCTAACACGCAACTTGAATAAAGTTCAGTCAGGCTCCGAGCCGCCTTTAATGAGGCAAAAGTTGAGACAACTGGTGGATTGAGTTTGCGGAATTCGTCCTCAGACAATCCTTGAATCCTAAACTTTTCAGATATATCTTTGACAGAATTCAGTTCAAGTGTCAAGGTATTGCTTTTTTAAAAAGGTCATATTTATCCTCTGCGAAAGCACTCAAAAGAGCCTCATTTTCAGATTGTAACTAAAGAACGTGTTCATGTCCAGCTTTTAGCAATTCCTGCATCGAGGCCATGTCCTTCTGCGTCTGCTTAACTTTTTTCTCAACCTCTGTCTCTTGTTCCTTGTACAAATCGGTCGGACGCTTCTGGGCACCAAGTTTATTTGCATGAAGTTGCTCAAAGTTTATCAACTCAACAATTCTCTGCTTTGACTTTTCAATATGATCCTCATTCGATTCCATCAATTTTTTACCAAATCTTCCAACTTCAGAAGAGTTGCCTGTGAATTCTCAAATTCCGTTTTCTGGATGGACAGCTCACCTTCAAGCGCCAGACGTTTCTCAGTGTTATCTCGCCGTATGGAGGGAAGCTTATCATTTAACTCATTAAGTTTCTCTTCCAACCAAACATTGTGCTTCCGTGTGGCCTCCTGTTTACTTCTGCCTTTTTTTCCACGCAAATCGTCCGTAGACTTCAGAGCTTTTGCTACTTCGAGTTGGAGAATGGCATCGGACTTCATTTGCCTTGTAGCCGAAGCGTCATTCTGCAGACATTTTAATTCAGTAATTCGTTATTCTAGCTCATTTGTCTTCTGTGATAATTGTTCTGACAGATTCTCCTTGTCATTTTCCAGATATATGATGACTGATTCAAGTTCATTTGAAATGGAAAGTCCAGTGGTAAGCTTCTTGGCATAGTCGTTTTTTCGGTTACAAGGCCGATGTGTCTTTTTTCCAGTGCATCGAATGCAGTCCTCAGCGTTTTTAAGTTTTCGTTGACTGACAAATTATCTTTAGCATACTTTTTACAGACTTCCCTTAATGGCCTGATGGCTTCGTATTTATCGGCGTCTGATTTCTGCAGTTGATACTTAAGTTTAGAAACCTCGTCAGGTGAACTGTCGAATACGATGACTTGGTTCTCAGCGACTTTTTCAGAAGGCCTGAGAATATCTTCTTCACCTAAGTGTGCCAGATGTACAGTAGATGAGCTAACTCGTGAAATTTCAACCATAATTCCAAAATGCATTTTCGTTTTAAATGGATTAATTGAGCAGGGTTGCGAAAATAATCATCATTCAGCGTAATTCTATAATAATTCAGTTACCTCAGGGGGCTGGCTTTCCAGCGAACTTCTTTCCGACTTCATGCACAAAATATACACTGTAAGAACTGACTCCTTATATAGCATGCAGTTTCGGATTGATTTTTGCTGCTCTTGAATAAACAATTACAATTCATGGGAAACATTTATAAAATATTCATTCTTTTGCTCATTTGGTAGATAATTATATTCTCTTTCAATTTTATATTCGAAGAAAGGGTTTCATTCTGTTTTAGAAAACTTTCTGATTCCCGAATAATTTGGGAAAAACGAATGGCCCTCGGGTTGAATGCTAAGGGAAGAAGAAGGCTTGAATTAGAACGCAAGAGCCGTTTGGTATGCATTATAATACCGTTCGACTGCATAGAAGATGTATGAATCGTCGCTTCAACAACGCTACCGAGATGTGAATGCGTTTAGGATGAAAAGGACTTGATTATCTACCATCAGCCTGTTCATCGTAAGATTACTTGGACTAATTTCAAGTCCATGTTAAGGACGTGGGGATAGAGAGATGGTTAATTTGTAGGGTAGAAGATGGTTAATTTAATTGGCTTCTCCGTTGTGTGCTGCCAGCCAACGTCTCCAAAGCCCAACAACATCTTTGTGACAAAAGTTCTTCTTTAATCCGCCATCCATGGGTGGAAAGTTGGATCAACATGTGGGAATAACAAGACCCCTGGAAACTCTGTTGATTGATAAAACCTAGCCTAGGACCATAGAGACCCCTTCACTAGGCTAGTTACAGGCAACCTGCTTTCATTTCAGGACTCCAAATGCAGGTTCCACCCAAAAGAAAAAGGCAGGACGTCAATCACGCCATGGTAGTTGAATGGTTTTACATGGTCAACAAAATCATCCGGGACCTATTTTGTTTTGTGCGACTCCTTCGAAATCAAGGCCGTTCATTAGTGTGTCATCCTTATCAGCAGATTGTATCGTGATATTAAGCGCAATTTAGCCTTCCATATTGGTGTGCGTGTGTGTGTTTGCCAACCAATCAAATTCATATTATCCCGTTTTGCCCTTTAAATACATGCGCGATCTGCTGTTCTCTCTCTCTCCAACCGATGGCGGCCACCAAATTCACCATCTTTCTTGCTGTTCTCCTTTTGTCCGTAGGATGCGTCTATGGTAAGCTCCGTGGCACTTTTGCTGTGTTCCTCAAGCCTGTTGAAGTTCCTTTTGCATACTCCTCTAACAGAATTGCCGTTTTGAGATTTCAGTGTTGATAACAGCTTATCGGTCACACACCCATCATTAATTAAGACAGTCATTTGTAAATATGTATTCGGTAATCTTTGAAAATATATATTTTATATGGTACTTATTTGCAGTAAATTGGCAACTGTAGTGAAAAGTTCCTAGCAAGTATAAAAAGCCACCAATAGTGCTCATTCATCTTCATTTAGTTTTAGAAGATTTGCATGCCTAAACTTGTTTTGACGTAGGGCGTGAAATATCCTGCAGTGCGTGTTAGGAAACGCAAATGAATAGTAGGTTACATAAGAATGACCTCGATATACTGACTGCTCTATTGTAAAGCTGTTTTAAACAGGTATGGAAGATTTCATAGACAATTCAGAAAACGTAAAAATCCTGACAAATTCTGTCAACTGTCCCAATGATTTGCATGAATTGCACATATTTCAAATCCGAAATGTGGCCCAGTTGGCCGTATCTGGCCACAGAGTGGGCGCGAAATATTGCTTATGCGACACAGGAACTGATAAATTACACCTGACTATTTTATGCATTTTCGTAGCAACAGCGAACAGACATAAATGTATTGAGCACAAAGTAATAAATGTCCGTAAAATACATTGCAGGAAAATTCCTATGAAGAAAAAACATTAATGGGCAAGTAGAGGGGACCCCAGTGTTTCATATTCAATACTTTTAGGATTTTCACACACAAGAAGACGGTCGGTAGAAGAATGTCGTAGAAAACAAGGGTTATTTATTAGGGCATAATAAAACACGAACACCGCAGTCTGTATCCCAGACAAGAAGTTAATTCAACTGAAGAAAGCCATGGGTTACAGTCCACGTACACGCATGCATTCCACCGTCACTCACGTGCATAAGTTCGCGCCTTCTCCATTCGCAAAGGCTTACGAAGTTCGCAGGCGACTCGATGCATCGCGTTTCCCATAAGTAAAACAAGGTCAAATAATACAGTTAATGTCCTGAAGCGTGATGAGCCAATGTGACATACCATGCATGCGGCAGTATTGTTACTGACCACGGGTTGTTCTTATTCATATAATACGTGAGAGTAGCGGATTGAAGTTATGCGCGTGATATTGAAGTGATTGGCTCTTCTTCTTCTTCTTCTCATATACTGCACGGTTTCCAATATTACTTGTTTGGTGACTGGGAAAATGCTAAATCCTTTCTTCCTTTGAATGAATCTGACGCAGATCGAGGTGCTCGAGAGATGGATCGGAGGACAGGACGATGTGTTGCAATCATATCTTGTTTTATGTTTGAGACTGCTACAACACTTCTCTATTACGTATTGCTTTCTCAGCATTGCCGTTTTGAGTATTGAGTGTTGGTAACAACTTTTTGACGACACACCCATCATAAATCAAGACAATTATCTGTATCAATGTGTTGGGTACTCTTCGAAAATATGTTATCATATTTTCTTTTATGTTTGAAAAGGCGATGTCCTTAATGCGATAACATCTGCATCGATAGCTAAACTGTAACGTAGATTACACACCGGATGCCTAAATGATGAAAACATTGCAAAACCTGATAATTTGCGTTGTGGCGGAAATCCACTCTTATGTTTCCTTCAAAACAGCCAGGTCAGATAATGGAAAACGGTCATTTTGGGAGGTGAGTACTCACTGGACATGACTCCTGCTCTAGCCTTATGTACTTGGCAAACGTGAAGAGCAAAACACTATTCTTAACGAAGACTTTGGTTAATTAATCTAATTTATCATATTTAGCACGATATACCACACTTGACAACAAGGGTACTAACTAAAAGTCCTGACAAGTGTTTCACCAATATGCTGTCGTTGCATGACACAGCTGCGAGGGGTTCGGAGGGGCTTAGTTCGGCTTCCGTGTAACTTTATGGGAGACGCTCCGATTTTGAAACTGCGACCTGTCAATTCCCCCAGAAATAATTCTCTAACTTGGAGTGGATCAGTTTGCACGAGACTTGATCTTAGCCTATAAATTTCAAATGGACTAATCAAATCCAAGCCATCGATTAATTTCTGAGGAAACTGAGAAGCAACAATGATCTTAACGGGCCGGACTTTCTGAATTTAATGCTTACCTTCTGTTAGTTGCGAATATTCACACTCCATCATTTGCCTACACTGACCATTAAGGCGACGATCAACCAAGTGACATGAGGCTGTACACATACAGTTCGGACTCCATACTGTTAATTTGGGATTCCCCCACGGATACTAACCACAAAATTGACAACTATCGGCTCAACATCTCAGGAGGTCAGCAAAGAAGCTTACTGGTCGGCACGATTGGCTGGATGGTAGTTGAACACCTCAAACCGTCGACGAACTACACGATGACATTGGAGGCCAGATATGCCAAAAACAAGAATTTTGGCAAGCCGGCACAGGCAACCGCGACCACCTTTGCAAAAGGTTTGGTCTTCATTTTACCGAATTGTTATCATTCTTTCAAATATATGCCAGTCTTTTTTACTGTGACAAATACTTCAACATTACCCAAAATGTTTTTTGTTCTCTGCGCTAAAAACTACTTTCATTGTTGAACCGGGGACTCTTAAACCATTTCAGGGACTCAGACTTTAGTAATACGTTTCTCTTGCGTCTGAAAAGCAGGTTACACGGTAATTTAAAAAAAAAACTAACCGTATTGTGCCAGACAATTCGTTGTTTCTGAGTATCGCCACACCCCGTAGGATGAATTGAAATTGAAGCTTTGGAGATTAAGACTAGCTGATATAGCTATCATTATCTACTCTTCACCGTGTAAGAATCTACGAGGTTTAAGGATATAAAAAGTACAATAAGAAGGAACAACAAACTGACGTCCGTTCAGTCAGAAGAAATGGTGGAAATTTGTGTCTGAAGGCAGGACTCATAAGAATACATTCCTGAATTCTTTTAGAGGCCATACGGTTAGAGTTTCATCACAACGTAGGGCAGTATCGCATTCTCTGCAAAATTGGTTCATCGGAAAATATAATTCACAAGAAAAATAAAACGTTAACCAGTACTCCTGTATGCCCTCTGTCATTGGGTTAAATGCCGACATTAGTAAGAACAAGAATTCAAATTAGGCGACGATATATTTGTAAGCCCGTACCCATTAAAGCACTTGGAGTGGCTCAGTGCTGTATGCAGTATCCTATTATGCAATAACGGCGCATTTTCATGAACCAGAACCTGCATCAGTTGCACGTAAAGTGCAGGAATCATGGTCCCCACTGCAGGCAAAACATAAGATACACGCCGACCGTATTTCCAGCAGCTTCGAATGCAGCAAAATTAGTTTTAATCGCAATCATAAATTTCAAATACCTGCTCGTCTTACTGTCTCGCTTCCCGCATAAACTATGAACAGCAGAGAGAGATTTATTAAATTATCCACTCAGGAAATCTTAATCACCCCAATTTATTTACACTGATCTTTCTTCCATCTGCTGCAAGGAACTGACATGCCGAGAGACCTGACGGCTGAGGTGATCAGTGGTACTGCAGTTAAATTAACTTGGAAACCACCAGTAAACACGTGTCCGGTGAATAAGGTCTATGTTGTGGAGGTGGGGGGAAGGACGTATGATGTGGACTATGACGAGTTTACAGGAACATACACAGTCAACGGACTAGCCCGCGGTCACAAGTACAAGATTTCTGTGAGTGTCTTCTACGAGTTTCCAGGCTACTCAGCACCAGCTGCCCAGACTACTGTAACAACACCATCCCGAAGTAAGTGACCTCTTTATTTTGTGAAGAAAAGCATGAGATACCATGCTAATGCCATGATAAGGAGTTCATTATTTTGACATAATATTGCCAGTTACTTTTGTAATTTAAGTAGAGTGGAATACGAGCTGAAACGGAGTATGAGGTTCGGAAGTCTTGTACAACTTATGCGCGAAATCGGACAAAAGTGGTTTTTTTAGCAAAATTAGTGTATTATGGACAACGATACCATGAAAGTGGTGGGGGTGCAAGACACTAACGTCTTGTCAGATGCAGTTAGCACAATACCGGTTGAGGAATCCTGTAGAAGGGCATTCAGTGGAGGACGGCGCATTAGTGTAAGAAAAAGATACCGTAATAGGAGACGTAATTGTAGACGACCTTAAGCGGCGCAATATTTCAAAATGAGACAACCCGTCATCGGTTTTCTTAGACAGACGGTTGTTCGGCGTCAATATATGTCTTGTTGATAGGTTGATACGTTGTCAAAGTAGTTAGTTGTTGATCTTTACATTTGCAAATTTTCCACTGGAACGCTTGTTAAACATACCTATAGGAATGAGGATCAGATGGTTTATTTCAGCAGCCAGGAATCTACTGAATTTAGGAAAACCAAAAATGCTTTCGCTGAATTACTTGTGGAAATGTTTGTTGGTAATATTTTCAATTATATCTATATACACAACAGAATTGTTCCGTCTATCATGGAGCTCTCTGTAGACTATGAACGAGTGCAGATAACTTTTCCTTTTGTTTCTATCAGTCTACAAATAAAAATCAGATCTTCATATCCAGTCCTTAATCATATTTATTTTCTACCATGCCAGGATGATCAAACGATGACTCCCGCAGCCTGGTTTGCATTTCCCTGGCACCCAGTTTCCTGTACTCGCATTCCCACTAAGCGTACAGGATGCGAACATGGCTGCCGAGTCATTCGCGTCGTCTTTCTGACCCGTGTTGTTGTTGTTGTTTTCTTTGATTTAAATTCTCGTGAAGCTTTTGCTGTAGACCGGGGTTGTGGTGGTGCGACTAGGCGTGGATCCGGCCACCTGCGCTCTCTCCTGCTTACGTTATTGTAGACTACATCTTAACACCGGTCCCAGGCGGGATGGGGGAGGATAGAGTAGGGTAGGCGTCCCGCAAGTCTACTGCTCTCACTACAAACGAGTTCACGCGCGAATTCCCGCGCCTGCCTTGCCTTGCTCTGAAGCACACGGTTCACATCCTCCGGCGCGAGAGTCAAAATATAATAAGTCTACGGACATACTTTGGAACAGGCCTCAAGACTTCACAATTGAAGGCGTGCACTCGAACTTGTCTCATCACATATTCTTACATCAGCAAGTTGATGATTGGACATATGTAATTGAGCAGGTAGCCTGCGTAGTTGGGCCATTAGTTAGAAAACTTTAAGAATACGTTTGCACTACAGAGAACAGGTGATTACCCAAAGCAACATTTAGTCCAGTGTAAAGCAAAATGCATGCCTTACATTACTTTTTAAACAAATAAATTTGCTCCTTTTATTAGAATTGAAGCTGCCGTCTAACTGAGACCACATCTCTGATGAAACCGGATCTCCGTAAGAAAACTGACGTCTTGGCGTTTCGAGATTTATTTTGGTGGACTGCTGTATTGTCAACACATGTCTCCATGTTTTTCTCGACCGTATTTTGGAATAAATCATATTAAATATTCTTCTGTGTTTAACTTGGTGACCGCTTTACTATAGGTGCGCTTACGCATGAAAGGCCAACTAAAATTCCGAAAAGATTAATTAAGTAGGGTTGTAAGACTGGTCGGTCTGCAACATAATTCTATAACATTCCTGTTACCTCAGGATGACGGCTTTCGAATGAATTTCCCTCCGGCAATGTGCAAAAACTGCACGCTCTGAAAAATGGCTACCTTATTAGCACGAATTTTTCTCATTGATTTTCGATGCCACTAAATATCCAATTATACTTCATGAAAAACATACATAGAAATATTCATTCTTTTGCTCATTTGGTGGAAAATTACATCTTCTTCCAACCTTATACTCTAAGGAAGTGTATATTTCGGTTTTCAAAAAGGTTTCTAGTTGTAGGACGTTTAACTACCGTGAAATGGCCGTTCATAAATCGTCACGTCTCTGCACTTATCAATGTGGTCCGTAAAGTTAACAATATGGATCGAATCCACTGCCAAATTTGATGAACCCTATATGGTCCCCTTTAGTACCGTAGAGAAATGTGTGGTTTCTCTTACGCGGAAAGTATACGGTTTTTAGGTTGGAAACTTCGAATCCAAGCGTAACGGTGGAACGGGTTCACAATTATTCGGGAATTTTAAAAGTTTAAAGCCAAATTATACACTTTCTTCGAGTAGAAGATTGGAAGATGACCTAATGTTCTACCGAATGTAAAAAAGTAGCCCTTTTTTATAGAGTGTCGTTGCTGAACGTAGCCGGAAGGAATTTCATTCGAAAGCCGGCATCCTGCGGTAACTGAAATATGATCGAATTATGTTGCAGGCGGACTAGTTTTACAACCCAACTTAATTAATATTTTCGAAACAAAAACGCATTTAGGAATTTCGGTTGATGTTTCAGGAGCTAGCCCACCTACTGTAGGTGTTTTTGGCTATCTCATAAGATCTTAAATAATAGCGCAAATAAAAATGCACGAGTCAATCATAAACGCATCATCTTGAAAAGATCAAAATATACGTCGAATTGATAAGAAAGAATAATGAGACGATAATAATTGAACGACCTCAAAGAAAAATGCACAGCAGAAGGACAAAATCTGTTGACGGAATACTGCGTAACTAGGCAAGTTGAAAATTTTAACCATCAAAAGGCGAAAGGGACAAAGCTAAAAAACATGGTCAGTAAAACGAGTTGAGAATTTGGGAATAGTTCGCTACTAAAGGCAACAGAGAATTCAAAAATACTCTACTGATACGACAGATGAAGCACGGAAAAATGTGCCGAATCCCTTACAAAGACTATGAAGGAAATCAAAGTTGCACAGTTTTCCAGATAGTTCAGATAAATGAAAACGACTTCTATCTCTAACTTTGGAGGGTTATGCTGGTTCGATGAATAGACTGCATCCTATTTTCAGACAATTTTCTAGAACAGAATTAGACGAATTTGCAGAAATAATCTTCAGGTCACTATGAGATGCCAACCGAGATTAACAGAGAAGATGTGACGAGCTCACTTTACATTATTCAAAGTTCCTTTGACACTGGATAACTTCCTGTAGATTGCTAGCTGACACGCGTAATTTCCCTATCCAACAGCGATGGTCAGTCAACGACGACAAACGGCAGGCACGGAAGCTTGACTGGCAAAGTTATGGAGAGTACCATGAACGGCAAATTGATAAAATTCCTTAACTCTCACCACCGGCACTAGCCCTGTCGACATGGTCTCCGGAAATAAATACCCCACATGATTAGTTTGCTCTAATTTCTCCATAAATGGACCCAAGCTCACGAGAATAAGCACGCAGACCTCACAGATTTCACTGAAGTTTTAATGGCCTTCAGTAGTGTGTCACGCTTCACTACTGGACGGACTTCAAAGAATACAGATTAGACTTCGATTTATCAAAGTGATCGAAAACGCCATTTTAGGTCGGCGCCAGGTTTTTTGTTCTGGTCAAGAGAAATTAAATCCAGAATAGTGTTCCGCAGGGCTGAGTGCTCGGGCTACGACGACAAATCTCAAACCCAAAAACGTGATCACTATTCCCGGCAAGGTCATGAACTGTTCCATGAAGAGCAAACTGATAAAAGTCCTAGGAGCTCATCGCTGGCAATCGAACTGCCAACGTGGGCTGCAATATCTCTATAACTGGACCCATTCTCGCAAGAGTAAGTACGCCACCCCAAGATTTCATTGACGTCCGCCGGACGAAATTGGCGTTCACCAGAGTTCAGTGCTTGGGCTCATCTCGTTGCTGTGAAGGATTGCATAAGAAACCTGTCCTAAAATAAAGCAGTCTACCGACAACATGAAAAAATGGAGTGTAATTCGGAGCTCTGCCGACGACGAAAGCTTGCTGATCAACCTCGGCGACTAAGCCGTATCCACTGGCATAAAAACCACTTCAACGGCAGGAGGCACAGAAAGACAAGAGGATGCTTGTTTGCCTATGACGAACTTCGTCAAACCGATCGCTAATTGCTTTAAAGTGGTAAAATAACCATCTATGCTTTGCACATTACTAAAAAGACCTATCTGAAATTTGCCGAAGATGTCTTTTGTCAAGATTTCCCCTGTATTTTTGCGGCTATATTTGCGGCCACATTTTCTGACCGCATTTAGATTAGTCCGCACAAGCTTAGAACCGTGGACAGTACAAGATCAAAGTAGTTTTAAAATATTTCAAAAGATGCCACCATGGTGTCTACGCTTAAATATCTATGCCTTGTACAATTGTACAATAAACATAAAATATTTTCTTTCCGCTACTGCCATATACGCAGGAATCTCTTTCAGCCATTCCGAATTGCAAAGGTATTAAATTACATCCTGGCCTCTGACGGTGTAACCGATAAAAACTGCAGTTTATCTGGCAGGCATTGGCTTTGCGAGGGATCTCCATCTCCGCCAGTTGGGCACACCGTAAACTTTCCCCGAA
>CACRXP010000987.1:25979-49362 GCA_902702965.1 Spirometra erinaceieuropaei
TTAATTTTCCTCTGCTGATGTACCTCTTTTAATAAAGTTTTTCCACGGTCGACCTATTCTATCCGTGCACGCTTGCCCTTCCAGACGATGGACTCAATTCACTATTATCCCTAGGGTTCACGCAGAATAGACACTCGTTCGGATAAGAGCATCAAGGAATGCGGTACGGACGGTCGCCCAGAAGGAAAAGAAAACAAAACCATACCCTTGGGCGGCTCGAGTATTACAAATTCTTATGGCCAGCAGACTTTGTAGGTCAGATCGCTTGGCTTAAACTATTTGAGTTCTAGAGTTGCATAACTTCCCATTGTATACTTCAAAAGGCCATTTGGCCAGCACATGTCTGCTTCCGATTTATTTTCTTCAGGGCTGTACATTTATATGACAATTGAAGTAATGAATTAAAAGAAACGGGCAAGTAGATAATTAAGCTGTAGGTCGGGTTTGAAGAGGGGAGGGGATTGGAAGAGTGAAACACCACAATTCCAGTCAGCGCACGGAAGAATGTGGGTCCCGCCGAAGGTAATTACATGCGGATGACTGGCTTGGTGGCTTTGACCCATGGTAACTGCGGGACATGCATGAAGTTCTTCTGTGCGCATAGGACCGGTCGGCGTAGCCTGATTGCAGCCGCTTCTGCCGTAGCCAACAAGCACTGCCCAAGCAGTTTGGATAGCTTGATGGGACTTTGGTAATCACTCTGAAGGCCTCTCTGGCGTCTACACGGTGGTCTGTGTCTACCATGTGCGCGAAGATCGAGCTGTCGATGTTCTTTGTTTGTCCCATTCCAAACTATGCCGGGAGATGTTCTTTCATTCTTTTGGATAAACGCCGACTCGTGCGGCCAATATATTCTGCCCCAAAGTAGCAGGTGAAGGAGTAAATACACGTAGAGGTGGTCTGAGCTGGTAGTTTGTTCGTGCCGTCTCCTTATAGCATGGGACTGGTAGAGAACAGTACACGGGCGTCAGCTGCTGGGAAGGTCCGTGATACAGCTTGTGTAAGGCGTCTTCTTAAAAGATCACTTTGCGCAATCCCTAGGAATGGGACCCTGATAAAGAGCGTTTACTTTCCTGTCGTTAGTATCGGGGGCTTTTGTGGTCTTTCGGCCCTGTTTTTAGCAATGAATCGATCAGGATACCGGTTTTAACGAAAGAGGCTTTCGGTGATCATACGCTCTTTCTCAACGCTATCAGCTGATCAGATTCTTCTTACTCTTTCTGTCAAACAGCGGACTAAATTACGTTTAACGGTACGAAACTCCCAGAATGGGTGTATTGTCAGGACTTCGCTTTCTCACGATCGACGCTACTTTGAATGCTGCCGTCAGGTCTTCTACTCAGAAGCACATCCAGAAAGGGAAGTAAACCGGACTACTCTTCTTCCAGAGTGAACTTTATTGATGAATGCGCGTGATTTATGTCATCCAGTACAATTGAGATGTCAATTAGTTTCGGTGCAATCGTGAATATATCATCAACTTACCGCGCACAGTATCTTAAACCGTTGATCTGGTGACGTAGCTGGAAAGCTTTTTACTTTCCCATGAATATATTCGCCAAAAGATGGCCAAGGTGCGAGGCCATTGCTACACCGTCCATCTCCCTATATAGATTGTTGTCGAATAGGAACTGCACGTTCAAGGTACACCTCGATAACAATTCATTGAGAGCATTCACTGGCATTCCTATATCCTGTTGTTTGCCGGCAATGAAATCACAAAGGTAACTGACCGTTTCCGTTAACGGTACGTGCGTAAAAATGGGACGATACATCTAACGAAAACGTGTCCATTTCGTTCAGGTCGAAGTCTTTCACGCCGTTAATGAATTCAAAAGTAACTCGATAGCTATGTGGCGCTAGTTGATACTGCAGAGGCTTATGTTTCTGCGCCGGCCATTTCACTATTGCATGGTACGGCGAGTTCCTCATATCGAGGATTGGAAGAACCGGTAAGCCATCTTTGTGGTTTTCGGCAAAACATAGAATCAAACTATATGCGTACCGACGGGTCGGAGGCGCTCCACGTTATGTTCGCCTCTGCAACCATCCGCCTGATCTCCTTTCAAGCTGTCAGTCAGTTGTGCTTCAATCACATTTGTACGACCCTTCTGCTTTTCTGTCTTTCTGAAATTTTTCTGATTCGACAGAATTGACTGTATTTTCTGCGTTCTCTGTCAGCACAGCCTCTTAAACCTTGTTATTTGTAAGGGTGTTGATAGGTTTTTCTCTGTGTTTGTGAATTTGTTGTTTATTAATAGTCAAAACATGCGGACTGATGCTTTAAAATAACAAATAGTTTTATTTGCAACGAACCTCTTTTAGAACATTCTCGATGTTGAAATATTCCACAGCAATCCGCGAATGAACGAATAAATGCGGTCAAGTTACAGGAGACAGCGATATTAAACTTGAAACTCCCGGGAAATGATAGCCGTATAGCTTATTCAGATTATTTACTGCAAAGCACGGTATGGTGTTGTCTTAATTAAGGCAGTTTTGGTAGTCTGAAGGGTTCGTAGATTGAATCCCTTGGCCTCAGCTGACTGAGTACTCTGTCAGCACGGCCTTTTCATCTTGTTTCTTTTAAAACGTGTCTGCAATTCTATCATAGTAGAAAAATACAGGTCTCATCGACACACCGTCTCATTTGAACACATTCTCCTTTAAATGTTTTCTCGGTAGTAAATGCCCTTGCGGAAAATAGGACGTACAGCAATGAAAGTAATCAGGATAAATCATATCATCTAAAACTGCAAAACTTAGGCAGATTGCCCCGCAAAATCGACGCCGATGTAGATAGAACTCTATTTCTCAGGGCGGTGAACAAATAATATCAATATACCCAATACTTTAGGCGGAAATGTGTTATTGGACGGGCAGCTAGGCTTAACTTCATTTAAGAAGTAGAGTTCGACAATATTTTTTTTGAACAATTCATGTATGAACGTCAGATAGGTAATTCTTTTAGACTGCTCTGCAAACACAATGAGCTAGCACGCGTAGCAAATGCGTTTGCGTCACATCGCAGAATGTTTGTGTTAACCGGTTAAATCGAAATACGTCGTCTAGGAAGTGTATCAAATCTCGTGTCAAATCTTTCCCTCCAAACCTTTGTCATTAATCTTTTTTGTCTGATTGCTTTTATTTCTTCAAAACATTCTGTTTTTACGCAACAGATAAAAGCAGTCATGTACACCAGTTCTGTGTTCGGAAGTAAAATAGTTGAACAAACTCACCTTAGGTATGATTTTAAGGCCTGCGAAAAAGTGTATTTTTTCAAGTCAGTTGATAAAAAATGAAAACTTGGGATAAAAAGCAAAGGCTGTGGTCATTTCTGTAGCATCGCTGTAAGATAACTCAAGGAAATTTAAATGTATTTAGTTCTTTTTATTCTAATGCTTCCGTGTAACGTGAACTAATCTCAGTTAGGATGAAGTTTGTTTGGTTCTTGATGTATTCTCAGTTTTACGTAAAATTTCAAGATTGTTCAGTTTTCGTAAATTGCACAAAAAGTCACTTTTTGTTTTCACTTGACATTCCCGATTTATTGATGCATTGTATGTTAATTAGGTGGATCCGGGGAAAACACACGAACATTTATCAAGTGATGCCATTTGTACAAGTTGAAAAAATGAAGTGTTTTCTTTATTTCAGCAACAATTGAAAAATATTATTTGTGTAATCCTACTTAGGTACCTATGCAGGATTTTTGCAAAGACAATTTCGGGTTATCCATCGCTTACGAAATGCAAAATACTGAGTTATTAATATTTTCCATAAGGATGCTATCCACGATATTAATTTGCTTTATTCGATACTAGCTGGACCCGGCCACGCGTTGCTGTGGCTCTGGTGGATTCAAAATATCGGTTGAAAAATCAACCTGCCTCGTCTGCTTCCACAGCAGTGTCGATGGACGTATATGTGACTGCCCCGCTTTGAATCTTAGACTGAATAATATGGTTAAGATCGTACATGCGTTTGTTTTTGGCCGCAAGAATAGCTCGTTCGCTTAATCAGTCGTGATTGTTGAAAGTGGTCTGAATAGTGGAAGACACCTTTTCAACCAATTCCTCTTTTGTGGACACTAAATTGCGGAGGCTAAGACGTAGGGAAATCCTTCTTGTAGTCGGATCACCGAGCACCGTATTATTCCCAATTGCCAGCAATTACTGTGAGAATACCACATCTGATCGGCAGTTTTGCAGCTGGACACGCATATTTGTAGTTAATTTTGCCGTCTGGATTTGGCACCACAATGAAAAGTATTTCAGGCAGGCATTTATTTCGTCTCCTGTTGCCGATGGAGGAATTACAGGCAGTGTTTGCCTGAAGTCTCCTGCAAGCAGTAGCAGTAATGTCTCCAAATGGTCTGTTGTTTCCGCGCACATCTTGCAGTGTTCTATCGAATGCCTGGAGCGCTTTTTTGCTCAAGGAACAGCAGAAGATCGGTTTGATGAGGACATTCCCGGTTGATAAAGAACTTTTTTCGCGACATCTTACATACATATCCCCAATCACTATTAACGCCTCGTTGTAGATTCCTGCTCTGAAATCCGCATTTGGAATTTCCCATGCGTAGTCGACGGAAGATACCCTCAGCCATGTGCGATTTATATTTCTCCCATAAACCTGTTGGAGATGAAGTAGAGCAGGCGGTCAGTAAGATTGCAAACAACGAACGAATTCGATGTGGATGGGACGTGTTGCACGCACCACTAATGCATGCATCCCAGTATCGGTAGTTTACCAATAAATTGAGCGCTTGGCGTGCACTACGGAAAGTGGCGTGCGTAACGCCGTTCACAGATTTCAACTGCGGGAAAGACGTTGGAGCGGACACATTCACCAACACCATGCGGAGTAAGAAGCATTCGTCCTGATTGGGATGCACGCTGTGCAGTCTGCCTGTCGCAGTTCTTTGAGTATACCGGGGTGTCCGTCCACTCGCTCTCGTTTGTGTAGAAAAAAGATTTTCTGCAGGCATTCCCTGTGTAATACGTAGGCACTTCCGGATACGGCAGTGTTTTCACAAACGCGTCAGTTTGGCTCAACGGGAGAACGCTGCTAATGTGTGTTGCCGGTGGCCAGTTGCACATTTACATCGATAAAGTAAACGCATTGCCCATTCACCAAGTGCACTGCAAGTGAACAACAGCTGGACTTGCTCATGGAGGGGAAAAGAAAGAATCCACCACACGGCTTTGTGGCTGTTGAAGCATCTTCCAGCCCAATACTGTGCGATTTCATCCAGTTGTATGTCCACAACCCTTTCCCTCCTTTCGTGTTGCAGGCCAAAATCAGCCATGATGCTGCCTTTGCCCACGTACTTACGAATGTATCAAATTTATTTCCCAAAATTGTAGTGTTCCACGTTTATGTGAGCTGCGTTTGCTTTTAAAAGCAAAGGCGAATACGAAACAACCCAGCGGTTACCGACTTCTATGTTACCGATTCGCATTCCTACGATTGCCAATTTGCCGATGTCTTCCGCAGATCATTTTCGGTATAAGGGACTTCCGTCTATCATGCCGGGGGGAGAGGGAGGGGGGTTGGAGAATTGGGATTCAGTGCATCCAAGGTCCATGTATCATATTCTTCGCCACAACTTCATGCAAATCATTGTCGACGTCGGCGCCAGGTAATTCAGCGTATATTGCATCGTCAATTTCGTTGGAAGCGATCTTGTTATAGAGCCAGATCCAGACATGTGCGTGGGGCAGTCCCCTCTTTTGCCATTCCACCTAATACATCCAGCAGCGCACAGACCCAACCACCTCGTGTTTCACCATGAAGTTCATCAGCGATTGCAGTTTCTTCCTGAAAACACGTGCTGTGATGTCATACCTATTTACCGTCGATAGCCCAGGAGGTAAGAGCTGATAAACATCCCCCCAAGCTGGATTGCATGTAAATGTAATGAGTAGGTCTGGACGCACCGTACTGACAAACATAAGCAATTGCACCTCCAGCGTACCCGACCATATGGCGCGCACTCTCTGTGTATGTGGACGACAAAAGCGTTAGTCTTACAACGTTATCTGTATTACCGTCGTTTACAACTGCATCATGCAAAGGAATGTATCCTTCAGAGCGCAGCTTGGTCTGATTCAAGCGAATGAAAAGCAAGCGTTCAGTTTCGATTTTTGTATGCATATCCACAATGCAGTGATGAAGCAATTGACGGCACTGCAAAAGGGGATTGCTTACATTCTGTCGTATAATAAGTCGGTAGGAGTAGTGGTTCATTGTGCTGCATTTCATGTGCGTTACCTCGTCACTGACCGGATTTACCATCTGAACGTTGAAGTGATATCCGTCGGCACCATCCCGATAAGTAGATGGATGTTGCATTGGAATCGGCCTCCGACTGCCGGTATCACCTTGCCCTAAAATCATTAGTCTTCCAAAGGTTGTTGTCGTACCGTCGTTTACAACAGCATCAGGCTGCGTGAATGCTGAGCACGGAGTCGTGTTTGACGCTGGTCTGATGTTCCTCGCTGGCGCCATTCGGCCACTTCCAGCTGGTTGTGTTCATCCTGTTGTGAACAAAGCAGGCCCGAAGCTGCAGAACGCGGTAGCCGTGACCGCAACCGGGCCTCCTCAAGTCGAGCTGCACAGTACTGAGCTGACATTGGGTGACAGGCCCCTTATGTGGGTTGTGCGGGGAAAGGGGCAGGCGCTGGTGTTAATTGCATCCAGTCCTCACCCCCCGAGAATTCCCGAGGCAGCGACGACAGCCCAATTAGGTGGGTAGTGTGGGGCAAGTTCAAGTGGCGTCCAAGTGCTGCGTTTTTTTGCTGCAGGGTGGGTGGTTTGCCTACCTGCCCAGATTGCATCGGCCCACAGGGCGTGGAGGGCCTGCTCAAGTGCCTGCAGGGTGGGTGGTGGGGTGAGCGCGGCTGTCGGGCAGAGAACGTGCGTTTGAGCGAATGTCGGTCAAGTGGCCGCAGTCTGGGCGCACATGTGTCCGCGCGGATGTAGGTCAAGTGGCCGCAGCTGGTGGCGTTGTTATGCCGGAAAATATCCAGTTTTTTACCCATCACAGGCATACCATCAGCATAATTACACAACTGAACAGCCAAAAACCCGGCCCTATGCGCGGGTCGGGTTGTGTCCAAATTTCATCTAAATCGGTGCAGTACTTTCGGAGATTAGATATAACACAGAAAAAAAAAACCTTCCATTTATATATATATATATATATAGATAAAATAGCTCATGTTGACTTAAGTGCAAAAACCTCGGCGATCCATCGGACATTCAGACTCTGAACAGTTAGGGATAGTTTGAGCATAATGGTAGAGCGACGCTCAGCGATAATTTCTACGGAACTCACTCGTCCCGTTGTGCCATATGGGCTCTCTCTCTCGCGCCCAACCAGCAGCCGCACAGCTGCGCATTATACGGGCAGAATTGTATTACCAACAAAGACAGGGGAGACTGGGATGGTCACTTCTTGCTTATTAGCCGTAGTCCGCCAGTCATACCCGACGTCAAAGTGTGGAACACCTAGGGCTTGATTCTGCAGAGCAAACGCCTGAATCACCTGAGTTATGATGTCCCATGGTATTTGGGAGTCTTGCCAAATTTGAATCAAGTTTCATACCCAGACTACTGTGGCGTTGTTAATTCATTAAATCTGACACATTAAGCTGACTGTCCACGGCCGAGGTCACCGGAGTTTTTACATTTAAATCGAAATTAACTATTCAAAATCGGTCGAAACTCTTATGAATTTAGTAAGCCCAGTAGTCATCTGGTGAATTGAACATCCTATTTTCAAACAAAGCTCTGCAATCATCATGCATCATCTGAAATGTGAGATTTTTTAAGCCTTATGTTCATTCTAACCGATAAAATTAGTTGTCATTTCTTCGATATCACCAAAAATGTGCTAGAAGACCGATAATCATTAACCATCAAGACTTGGCGTATAGCGACACAAGGAACGGTTGACGTATGCGTAGAAAACCGTTGACAGTATATCATAATTAGCAGGCAATATTTATTCAGAATGCTTAACATGGAAAGTTAATGTGCTGCCAATTAAATTGTCAGCATGTGCTTCAACGCACTGTACTTTTTCAAGCTTATTTTCTTCCTTTCGCTCAGAGTTCCAATTTTGCAATCCATGAGGGGCATTGTAGTCCTTCGGCCGCATTTAAATATTAAATTCCATTTTTATATTTTATATGTAGCAACAACAGATGAGAATGACACATGCACCTTGGACGCTTTCAGAAATAGGTTTAGGGGGTTTAGTGGGAATGAATAACGTTGACGCTGCTGAATAGGTTCGAGGTTGACCGCTGGTGGGCCATTTGTTCCCATTTCCGTCTGGCATAGTTTTAGCGAAGTCAGCGTGCATATTGCCCCCCCCCCACACATCATTCCGCGTACTGCTAAGCAGTTGTTGTTTATGCGAGTTACTTTCTGACAAGTCGCCCAGTTCGGTGCGGAATAAAAAAACAGACAGCATACCAGAGGACACATTTACTGCGTCAGATGCCCTGTGTACACTAACCCTTAACCCATCCGTCTGTGGCTTCACATTAGAAGGGTTCAGCCTTTGTCTGGTTTGCGTGTTCCTACTAGTCCAGTCCTGATCGCCCGCATGGGCAGGCCCTCGCGTGTTGCTGACCCCTGAAGGTCGGGCGTGACTCAGCGGTGTGCGAACGTCTGGCTCGCACGCAGGCTTCCTATGCGAGGCCGTCCTGCCGGTTTGCGGTTCTTTACCAGGCGTGACCTCCGGACGACAGGAACGGTGCGTCATGTTCTGGGCCGTACTCACACTTTCATTCTCGCAGACGCGTCGATAAAACTGTGTTTAACGGTGGTCTCGCGGCCTGCAGTCGTCCCTCCCTCGGCTTTTTCGTGAGAGTCAGCTCTTGACTTTATGTACTCGACTGGTCTATTAGCCCTATCCGAACTAGTCTGAAGCCTGTGCGTAGGACCTGCTGGGTGGGATGCTGGTCCACAGTTCGGTTGACTGTGTCCATTGAAGACCAATATTCGGCATTAATCAGTCACCACATGCCCGCTGCGCGGGCTGCAACTAGGACGGCAGCAAAGAGAGCAAAGGCCACGCGAACCTCCGGCGTTTAACCATGGGGAGGTTTAATCAAGTCAGCAGCTAACGGGTAGGTCAAAATACAATCGTCAAGCACGCTAATTATACGAGGCAGGCGTTGGTTCTCAATAACGCAAGACCCCCATGATCAGCATACACGGTGTGTTGATGATAGTATCAGTATCAGTATATTTCAGGGAAAGTAGGTGTGTACCTTTGAAATCCCTATTGGTTACATGCAGAGGATATATATGGAGGAAATGGAAAGGAAGTAACATGAAAGAAATGCGAGGGGAATAGCAAAAACTGTACAGATGAACACAGAATGCCATGCTTTAACAGAGTTTAGAGGCACATTAACTTGCTTTGTTGGTCAAAATACAGCGGACAGTTGAGGCACACTTAAGACACGGGAAAAAGAGGTAAAATTGTTTAGTCTACAGGCATCGTGGTGAATGCGAACAGCGGTGTGCGACGTGGCCCAAGCTTAATCAATAACATAAACATATATTACTTAAATGTTGGTAGTAGCATCGTTATAACACTAAATTGTCCGCGTTGGCTGTCAAGGTGGCCGTAGTCCGGCGTTATTGTGGTGCGCGCTACAATGCTGATCTAGTCTCCATTTAAAAGTATCTACCGAGCCTGACATAACAACATCCTCAGGCAAGGCATTCCAAGCTGCAACCACTCTGTTGGTGAAGAAGAACTTTCGGGTGTCTAGCCGGGTGCCAGCCACACGCAGTTTGAGTGGATGGCCTCTCAGGTTAGTCGTAGTCGCCAACTCGAAGAAGTCGACTACGACTAAGTTCCAGCATTTATAAATTCTGGTGTAGACAGCTGTCTGCCTCGGCAGGATTTCCAAAACGAGATATATAGAATCGCAAGACGACTATCAGTCACAACTAATAAATGTGTATTTCGGCAGGTTTAAATAATTCATTTGGCCCAATTATGAAGTACACTACGCCCTCGTTGAGGGTAAGGCTTGAGCACAGACAACAGTCTGACCGCCTGAAATGACAGACCCTATTGGTTGTCGTGCGTCCGAATCCCACCGAGGTCATAGAGTGTTCCTGAGCTAAATCTAAATAAGTCATTCAAAATCTGCTAAAACACCTGTTAGTTACGTGTACCCGAAATTCATCTGGTAGACTCTAAATTAATCGTTTCGGAAAAAACTGCTTGGACAGCCTGCTTCCTCTGGAGGACTAGGTGGATTTCATAAGTTGGAGGGGGCTGTGGGCCTGCCTAGTTTAGGTAGTTAGGGTGTTGGCTGTTGGACTAGCTTCGGTTGCAGATTCGAACCCCATTGAGGTCACTGCAATTTTCAGGATTGGAACAAATGAGTTATTTAAATTTGTCAAAAGCCCCTGTTACGGCATCGACAAGGCTGACTAGGGCGACAATTTCTGACCTCTTGGTACATATCAGAGTCAGATTTGGTTATGTTGCCCCACCTGAGTTAAATAATTCCCAGTCACCTGTAATACGGAACTTGCAGTAATAGAGGTTTTTACAGGAGGGCCTGGGAGCGCACAAGCGACGAGATCCAGTAGCTGTATGCAAAAGAGTTGCCTGGGAATGCGCGTTTCTATTTTGAGTGGTTGAGAAATAGTTCTCCTAACACTGGCTTTTATCCTTTGCCCCTTGCCCCAACCCTTAACCATAACCCTAACCCCTTATCATAACCCTTATGGAATCCCTAACCCCTAACCATAACCTTAAACCAAACCCCAATCCTAGCAGTATTGTGTCCATCAGGTGGGGCCACATGACCACGTCTTACCCGTATCAGCAATCGCACCCGGCTCCGAGGATCGCAAAGTTCGGAATTCGAACCCGCCACCCGTTGGTTAGAGGTCCAATGCTCTAACCAATGAGCCACAGGCTCGTTGACCAGGACGTTGAACTTTCAACCAGCGGGTCGCTAGTTCGAACCTAGAGGGTTGAAAAGAAAACCTGTGATTTGGTACGGTGAGCTGATAATCCCAATCAGACAGAAACAGCCATTCCAGGCCTTCCTGCTTCACTTCATTGGTCAATACGAATGCTCCTTAGACAGCTTTGTTTTCTATGCTTCGCAACAGATGTTCGTCTACCTCTGAACGAACCAGTCGATGGCGGCGTCAAAATTCATGGAAGAACAGTTAAAAACGATACTGAAGGATTCGGCGCGAAGCTTCAGAATCCGAGATCTCGAGAAAGCAATCGAAGACTTCTCCAGCAATTTTGATCGTGACTGTTACAGAATTTCCGACTCCCCTTCTGCTTGTTGAGTTGGATGATCGTCGCTTAGTCTGTTCCGAAGCGGACGCTAAAGTCACTAAGATCAATCACCTTGTCTGCATCCAGCACCGACAACATGTAGTGGCAGCCATCATGACTGGTCCGGTGTCAGTGTTGGAGACCTCGCTGCCTCAAGGTCATTCATCCCTTCCAGCGAGTCGTCCCAGGCGAGCTGACCTAAAGTCACATGACCAACAGCTCGGGCATACCTGCGTCCGCGCAGTCGCAGCTGCCCATGCGGCCACTTGAACGCGCCACCGCCTGCAACCACAACTTAAGCCACTGGGACACCACCCCCGGCACACGCTGACAGGACACCACTTGAGCTTGGTCAACGAGCATACAAAAGCGGCTGCCACCACTATCTCAGGGACTAGCAGGCCTGACTGGACGCAGTCAACACCAGCCCTGGCTTCCCCGGTGGCCACTGCCGCATGAGAGCACAATCCCCGTTTCTGTGCACAATAAACCGCTCATTCAGGTTCCATCTGCCTTCTCCCTACAACTTGGGATCTGAGCCGACGATGGTAGCGCACAGACAGGGACTCACTCACACCGCCTGGTCACAACAAATGTCCCCACACCCAGTAAATCTGCCTCTCTTCCCATGCCCCCTCCCCCCACTTCAAAATGTCCTACGGAGAGAGCCACATGTAATCCTGTAGACGGTCCAGGCTGACTTGGATCACTCTCCATTAATTAAAGCCATGACCAATAGTGGGGGAGTAATTGGCCACGCGGCGAGCGCACAGGTGAACACTCTTCCCAACACCCGGCTCAGCGCGTCAGATGGTCGAGCAATCATCACACCAACATCCAACGCACGTGATGAAATTGCAGCAATTAACGACGCGAATGTCGGCCATCACGCCACGTGCAACGAGCCCCGATGAAGGGGGGAGCCGTGAATATTCATAGGTATGCGGTAGCATGGCAACTGCATCCTATAAATACTGCAGCCCCATATGCATGGACCACCCTTATTTGCCTTTGTCTCTGATGATGGATTCGTGCAGGAATCCGAAACGTCAGGCTAATAAAACTCTTGTCCCAGCGATCGTGTCTCCTCCTTCAAATCAGTCAACGTGTCTACATCTGGCACAGACGCACGAGGACGTGCAGGTCCCCGTAGAATTCGTTCTTTGCCTAGTTAAACCTGGTCATTAAAAGAAGCGTAAGCGCTGATGACGGCAGGCCCAGGGTTATGGTTCAGTCGTCGATGTCCCGCAGCGGACAGGGAATTCGTCCTGCATCGCGCCGATCTTATTTCGGGAAAAAATAAGAGCCGTCAACAGCATTCTATAGGTAGCTCACTTCACGTAGTCGGTATATCTCCAAGAGCAGCAATGTTCATTATATAGCCCGTCAGTTCTCGTGCAGACAGCGCCTTACACTGTCGATGTTTTCAAATTATTTTGCTCCATGAATGGTAGTTGAAGAAGATTGTCCACCAGGCACATTACTTGTGTTTGGCTGTCGAACATTTGTTGTATATAACAGAGTGCTGAACTCGAAAGATAAAAATTCCTTATTAGGTATTATATTGCAGGACAGAAAGCAATAAAAATGAACTTTAGGTTCAGCATGCATTTGATAGTTGTGAAATAATCACAATGTTAACTGAAGATATGACACTCTCATGAAATTGACGAGTTATATTTAGTTCGTAAAAGGGTTGTTCGTCCAATAAATCCGACCATATGCATTTAGACTACAAAACGTACCCGCGGACTATAAGGCAATTGGGGTGTGGTCGTTTTTAATTAAATCATGCATGGCGTTGAATACAAAAGCCTCTGTCAAACACCCATTGTCGCGCATTGAGCCCGAAACTGCCTAGAAGGAGAGGTAGGTCTGTGTATACAAGCATCTTTGCAACTATCTAAGTTTAATATGTAGACGGGTGCCCACCGATCGTTCTTGCGGAACTCACTCGTCCCGCTATGCCTTAGCGGCTGTCTCTCGAGCCCAACCAACAGCCGTATATTGGCGCATGATACAGACAGAATGTTATTACCGTAATGGTAATGTTTTTACTGTAATGGTCAGTTCTCGCTTATTAACTGTCGTCAGCCAGTCATACCGGACTCCGAAGCGTAGAACGCGCAAGGCTCGATCCCGCAAATTGTTAGTTAGAAGTCCGACGCCTCTAACCACTGAGTTGCAGACCCTAAGCAATTGGAGAAATTGCATAAGGCATGAGTTGAACTGTCTACGTCAGGCACCTCTTCACAATCGTTATTCATTCTGGAGGATTTACTGAGTATTTTTTCAATCGCTTACTTTACTTGACAAATCATGATCAGTTGGTTAAAGTCATTCCAGAAAAATTATTGGTCGATTTCAAACCATGCGAGCGGTTGCACACACTTACTGAAGGGTGTTATAATAGTTAATATGTCTCAAATGTTGATGAACTTTGCTGGATGATGAGGAGTGTTACATTGCTCCCACTCCTTTTATTATTTACTCAATCGCTTTTAGCATGTAGGCAGGCAAGCGTGAGTAATTTGGCAGCATTATGGCATAGTTGTCCTTTGTCTATGCATCGACATTGTCATTTGCCACAAACTTTGTTAATGCCATTAATTAAAGGCCAGATTTGATGAGTAAAGTTTAATTGTCCTAACCAATTTGTGACTATCATTTTTATCATGTCACGCGGAAGACATAAATAGAATAATATGGCTTGTTTAATTCCAGATGAAGCCTGCGCGAGGTTGCCAATAGTGGCATTTTTTATGTGAAAATGGGATTTTTGCATACCCGGACTATCTAGATTCTCCCCATATCTATATCTATCACGGTCTCTCACTCATAGCAAATTACGAATTTTAAAAAGCCGTTTTGCTTTTTAGATACCGATAAAAGTGTTTTGCGCCAATCGTTTAAATGCGACAGCAGTGCTGCCTGTCTTAAATTATTTCTCGGTGTTTTATCCTACTCCCGTCTGAGTGTGAATGATTTTAGTTCAAAACTCTTAATTTAGCTAGATAATATAATGCAGATTGACATGCGTAACGCATGTCGTTTTTGTTGAGTGAACGTTGTTCGACAATTAGAAGATTTTAAAGGACTTTGCGGTTTTTCTGGCCTCTGAATTTACATGATAATATTGAATCATCGAAAGGAAACGTTAGGAGCGTTAACACTGTTGTCTTCTATAAACATTACGATTATTTCAAATTTCGTTTTGTAACAGTTTAGTAAACTTTTATATAGTGTCATTTTGAAATGCCCTTCAGTGCGGTCCTCAATCCGCTCGCATAAAGCTACATCAAACTTTCAAACTGTTCTTTTTTCGGCAATTTGTGACTTTTGGAAATAATTGATAATTGTCCTACGCAACTGCTAAATTGTTGATTGTTCATCTACATAAATCTGCTCTATCTTTTGACGATTAGGTAAGCGTAGACAGATATGAATTTCTTCGGCGAATTTGCATCCTTCTGAAGAAACAAATTGAAGCATTTCCAGCTGATATACAGGGAGCTGTTTTGTTTGCTCGGCTTGGAAGCTTTGTAAGGGTGACTGGTTGTCGTGTGATTCATTATTCGGATTCATTGAGATACTCCTGCGAAAATTTACTTATCCTAGCCAATCTGTACAGGGATAAGGTACGCTATGAACTCAAACATTCTCTAAATTTAGGATATTTGCTTAATGGATGTTGTAGCAGGGTTCACATTTTAAGTTTTCATATTGGTATTTGTTTGACTAGGTCCAGTTTTCGCTTCAACTACCTGTTTCGGCGCTAAGGCTCGGACAAATTGCGGTGAGTTTTAACATCTCTGGATGGATGGATAAGCCGAGGCCAGCGAGGAAATGTAAGGTTGACTACGTTTCCGCAGCAAGCGTTGGTGCAGGCGAAATCTACGATAATCGGTTCTCCTCCGAAGGAACGTTCAAAACGACATTTGATGAATTTTTGATGATTGCATTAAGAATAATTAGTGCAAACATACCCATTGCGTGCTGAAGATAGCAATGGAAACACAAAGAGACCAACGTCGTAAACTCACAATTTACCAAGAACGTCTTGAAGCATTTTTGTGCGATCGGCGGTACTCTGTGAAAGTACTGCTATTTACAATTTTAAAATGTCTACCTGGCATGCCCACCTCTTCCTTCTTTACATAGCTGGATTATTCGCCAATATTAGTCCAATAATTATCCTCCTAGCTGGCGCTTACTGCTCATCACTTCCGAATGGATTTTTAATACTAGACACTATAAAGTGAAAGACAATTTTTGTCATTGTTTAACAAATAATGCACAAATATAAATGTAAGCATAGTATAAGGCCGATGAAAACCGAGAAATTGATAGCTCCAAAACGATGACAGTTTGACCATTGTCACCGATGATGTCCACCGCATACTGCGCAACGGGTTCAGAAGTGGCATGATGACTTTCGCGAAATTTTTTCTACAGTGAGGGCAGACTTGCACATCATTCATCGCATTCCCCCCCCCCTTTCTCCCTCAGTGGGGACGCCTGTCAAGACGTAGTCAAGTAAACCGGATAAAGGAGGGGATGAAGGTTGCTGGTGCCACCGCAGCCGCCGAGGCGCGCTGTCTAAGCCGTTAGGATCCTACTATATGAAATTGTCATAAAGAACAAATTAAGAAAAAGCCATTGCAACCTTACTTTCAGTACGCCAGTCAACCACTCAAAGCACAAAACACACAGACGCTGGGCCGACTATGAGGTTCGAGCTATCCCGTCATTCGGCAGCTTTCCAAGCCTACTTTTTAGCACACCGTAATGACTTTAGCCGAGTCGGGAAAAAATGTGCCGAATCGCTGACCTCAATCTCTTTTCCTATTTCCTATTTCTCTGTTTGAAGTGGCCAGTTTTCTGATGCGGGTGCATACGATATAGTGTACTAATGACTATAGTGTCATGAACGAGTTGATATCTATATAGATAAAACTTATTATGGTGTAAATAATGAAAGGGGTTGAAAACGGTTACAATTATTTGGATGAATTTGCGTTTACTTCATTTTTTCACGTCGACGATGGGTATGGAACAAAGGATTAAACTATGGGGGATGTACGGAAGCAAATACAGCATGAGGAAGCTGCATGGGCATAGATATGTGCCAGTAATATTTGCACAAACCGACTATGGCACTGAATGTAAAACACAACGCGCTCCTTCTCAGTTAGTTGACAGAAAAGGGAAAAATCTAACTGAGAAAGGAATATGGTAGACAGGCTTGCAGCACTTTGTCAGATCGTTCGGTTAAATTGCAGCGTATTTACTTAAATCATGCGAAGGCGTTTGCTGGCGCTTCATTCACAGATAACTTGAAACTCGGTAATGAGTATTAAAAAAGTAAAACTGTCGAGAATGCTTAAAGCTTGATTTCGTAAATTCTTCCGATGTGCGAGAATTATGTCTTCTGTCAGGAACAACACGCGCAGGCGAGAGACTTATACAATTTGTCCACGAAAGCTTAAAAAGGAATCAGAGCCCGTTAGAAGCGAAAAATGTCAACTGTCGACATCGACATGTTGAAAAAAAGACACACTATCAAACAATGATTTGAGAAGAAAGCACATAACCTCCTGAAAAGCACCCTTTTACACACAAAAATGTACGCAGAGTGGCACTGAGCGGATGTGATCTGCGGAAGTTGGTTAAGAAGTGTTAAATAAAAACTAATAAATGATAAACATCGACAGCCTTAGATCTAGGAAGCAAACAATGATTACGTTAATGGACGAAAATTGATTAAAAGGTTACTACCATAATAACGGGATAACAGAGGATTTAGAATTAGTCTGTTGAAATCACAAGCTAAAGCATCAGCTATTGTACATAAAGGCGTCCGCATAAATCTTGTTGTCAAATATGTCGTGTTTTTGCTTAAAAACTACTGCTTTTATGATAAATATTAGAGGTCATTAACAGTTACTAAGGGCAAGAACAATTAGTTTCGCGAGTTGCCGATTTAACGGTATTTGCACAAATCGATGCGACAAATAAATGTGTCCGCGACTAGGTATTTTGCGGGCAAAGGTTTTCACGCTGGCATTTGTCTTAGACTTCACAATGTACCAAATGTTGTCAAAGCTTTTTAACTGCCACCTGCAAGAAGCACTTTCCTCAAGCAGTTTGCTACTATGTACAATACTTCTTCTATTTAGTTTTTGTATCCTTACGAAATTGCATGTACAGTAAATGTGTTATCTCATAAAATGATAGTGGGAATTGCAAAGTGTATTTACCATAGAACGTAACCTGACAAGCACTTCCACTTACACTCAAGGCTTTAATTCCACCAGCTGTTTGTTTCGCATGTATAAAAAGTCTGCCATTTCTGCAAGTGATTGAGACGATACGACAAGAAACATATAGTTTGCCATACATGTGCACAATGTCTATTTTATAGCCAGAATTATTAAAACTGCTGATCCACCGCTGTACAGTCGTGTATTTCTCGGTTAAAATAAATCCCATAAAGAGAAACCTTTTTGAAAATGGAAGATACTCTGCGCCTTAATGTGAAAACAATGCTTGCATTGTTCTCGTTAAAATTAACTTGAATTCATAAGGATCTTGAAACTCGATGTGAAGAATCACTATACTTAGAAATTCGTTTTCACTAAATTTTTTTCAGCCGGCCTGATAGAAGCTTGTTTGAAGGCCGACACCTTGTAATGACTGTAATATTTTAGGAGTATTCTGCATGACAATCGATAATAACCCTCCGCTTCAGTAATCAGTTTGAAGCAAAGGCGCATTTTGGATGTCCAGTCAGCATTTTACGCGACAGAAAACCTACTGTGTTATACAGAGAGCATGTGCCAACATATCTCCCCACTTACTTATCCAAAGTCGAATTGCGCCTTAGTCGAAGAATATAGTAAAAGAAATGGTCGTTTCCTGCATTAAACAGTTTTTGGGTTTAAGATAAACTCCAGGACAACCTGCCTTCCCACTTGCATGCAAGATTTCAAGTGGCGAAATGTATGCCTTCTGTGTTAGGAAAATTAAATATTTCCATGGATTTTAAGAAGGTGTTTAAAATAATCAATTTACGTTGCAATGGATGTTAGTTATATTGTATACTCCGTACGAGGCATTCATGACTTGATAGACGTACCGCTGCATGAGCAGTATTTACTAGTTTCGAAGAAGCTGATAGTTGCCAAAGTTGGTGCGGTAAACTGTTATCTACTCTTCTGCAAAATGCAGACGGCCTTTTGTGCCGTCGGATAAGAAGGTTGTGGGATAAGTGCGCGTATTTTCGATAGAAAATTTAAGATATTAAAACTAATTTCAAGGATGCATACTAAATAATTCCTCATTATGCAATGAGTGTGGGTTTCGAGAGGTGGTTGAAAGGACGCACATTGAAGGGACTGAAATATTCTTTGGTTATCCGGCGTCACTATTGACTTTACAGCTCTATTTAGCAGTCTTTTTTATCGGCGATACAGTTCCGCATTTCGGTCAACATTTAATGAGATGGCATGTCTGCTCCAGGTCGCATAATAAAAGATTAATCCAATGCTCTGCCCAGTTGACGGATTCGTACATATGCAAGCTTTGCCTGACAAAGCTAACAGATAAGGTAATCACCTTTGCCGTGTTTTTACTTTTCCGAGAAATGCTGATATATTTTCTGTTTTAGACGAAATAATTTACTTTTATGATTATTTTGTACGGTTTTTGTTATCGTTGCCTGTTTCAGGCCTGGCTGTATGAGCATAAGTGCAAAGAATACTGGTCATATGAATACACGCGTATTGAGCAAATTGTCAGATTTTTATTTTCTACTCTGTAAAGAACGTCTAGGCAAAAACTGACTGCACAAACAGTATTCGTCACACCTTTAGAATTTAAAGTGATTATTCAATGTTGGTCATTATGCTGATCATTCACAACGACTTCACAATCGCCGTGACATTGTTGGGGCGCTTAAATAAAGGACTCTCTTTTGGCATTTTTTACTAAAATTTGAGACACGAAGTCACGCGTATTTTTAAATAGATGCATTTATATTTTTTACAAAAATTCACCACACTTACTCACAACCTACCCTCTAGGAGTGACGGCCAATAAGTATCACTTGTAATTGCGGAACGTCTTCTATAATAAGACCTTCGTTTGATAATTACTCACCTCTCAGAACAAAACTTGCAAAGCAAACATATGTGAGCTGTCAAAGTAGACAATTATCTAAATTTATCTTAACGTAGGTAATTGTTCAAATATCTAAACACTGCCTTAAGCGCGAAATAAACCCGGAGGATTTCATGGACCTCAATCGCAAATAAACGGAGTAGGTGTACATTCGGTCGTTAGGTCAATGGGCTCCGTTACTTATCCGCCCCTCCACTTACCGCAACAGCTAAATTTACGCCGACAGTGGTGCACATGATAAAACACTTGGCAAAATATCCTATGCTTTTGAATACAACCAAAATGGCTGAATCCAAGTAGAAGTGCAAGAACATGCCTTTTTTCGACATATACAGAAGCGCATCTGCCAATTTTACTGTAGCTGCTATTTGCATTCATCTTGTTCACGAAGTCTATATGACAAATCCAAATGTCTACTGGTCCTTTTGTCCGACTTCGCAAAATTTCCCAAAGGAATACATGCTGTGACAAATCTTCTTTTGCAACGAACGCAATGGGGGATCAGTGGGCGCTTTTTGTTCATTTCAAGATTGCCAGAATGCCAACGGGCGGTAAGCATAGCCTGCTAAAATAAGGACAACCATGATGAGCTCGGTTAAGCAGTCAGTGGTCTCGGAGCATCATAATGTGTCTGAGTGCAGTTCCCCTAATTCAGCCATCATTCTGTTGATATTGTATATCATTTTTGTCTTCCTCTTTCACCTGACCGTGCCCGGTTTGGGTGCGTTTTCATTCTGGATGATCAACAGCTATGATTGATATGACTGAGCTCGACTTAAGGTGGACGAGAGATTGTATTCCAGATTGGGATAGTTTCGTGCTGCAAAGCTTATAGGGTAAGGCTATTCACTACAAATGAGAGAGCGTTCATTTAAAATTTTTGCTACGGTAACCCCAGCTGACAGTGCTCAAAAGATTACACTATTCTGAGATTTGGGACGTTAGTCCAATCCCTGCTAGTTGGAAACAAAGTCATGGATCTGCAGTCTGTCTGAAATCATTCTATCAAAAGACACAACCGAACACAAAGCAGACAACTGCTGCCACTATGCCGTACTGCATAAACCACTTATTGGAGCAAGGGTTTGGGCGGTGGCCTCTACTGTCAGTATGTTTGGCCTGACCTGATGCCTTAATTTTCAGATTGGAAAAGACCCTGCTTTAACTGCAGACGACAGCCAGTCTCACTTAATTGAGAGCTGCCTCATAGTGATGTTCTGTGGCTGCTGTTCATTCCCCCTCAGTGAGGCATGCATAAGCAGTCAAGTTGACACCCACACGCTGGGGTTATCGGGTCAGTCGTCGAGGATTGACAAGAACTGTATTAAGGTTTGATGGGTGAGGCCGAATTCTTCGGGTGACAGTAACTTTCCACATAAGGCAAAACGTAATTTAGGCAGAATAGTGTTAATACCATCCTGATTACTTGGTTTACATTAGACGAAGTGCTATAATTCTATCATCTATTTAATTTTCCCAGCTCATAAAAGAGCAATTTTTAAATTTTCCTAAATTGCTTATTATGCTTTTCACCGAGATCAGGCATGTGCAGGCAAGGGATGTACTGGACTTGAACCGAGTTCTGACTTATCTTAAAATTTTGGACCCGTCGATCGAAGAATATTTCCAAAGACTTTAGAAAATCTCGACCGTTTTTAAGTGTTTCTTATCAAAGATCGAGTTTGACACAACTAGCTTGAGCCTAAAGATGATCGTGTTGGCATCCTTCTAGTTTACATAGCGTTTAACATGCGGCGCCTTCATCATAAACGAAAAGGTAATTATGTGCATTTTTCGTATAGTTAAAAGTCGAGAGATCATGCAACCTACACCTAGCTGGGAAGCATGTCTTACAAGTGGACCAAATTAATGTCATCAGGACGCGATCGTGTGAGTAACGCAAAGTCAAGATATTTGGCCTTTTCAGTACCGACTTATGAGTAAAATCACCGTTTTTCTTTTGAAAACGGACAGTAAGGTATTATACAGGAGAGTTAGATGAGATCGACATAGGGTAATCTATCCTCATAACAAATCAACGTATCCGTAGGGCATCTATCACACCCACCGGCGTACATCGATGTGAAGACAGAATAAGTGAGGCACAGTAGACAGTCCGAGTTCGAAACCCTCAACCTGTTTCCAGGCTACTGTAAGATCTGCTTAAACTTAACATGCGTAAGAATATCATCGTGATCAGAGTAAGGGTCCGTCGCTCGCACTCTGACTATCCGAGTTGGCCACAAAAGGATAATAATTCTTGCGTCGCTGGCTGGTAATGGTAATTGTCCCAGTTTATACTTATTAAGCGCAGGCGGGAATACCGTTATCGGATAGGTGTGATTTGCATGTTCTTGCCTGGAGGTTTCGTCCGCCATACTGGAGTTCTTATAGTGGATCGTCTGCTTTTTTAAATGCATGACACGGTGTCGGTACGTTGGGGCCCCTGGGATGTCCATTACATTACCTAATACACTACAGTTTCCTCTATTAGGAAGTGATATATATATTCCGTCATAAGCAGAGCCAAGTTCATTCACCAAGGTAATAGTGTACGGGTTTCTGCAAAACCTAGACCGGAAGGGACATTTACAGTACTTCTTCTGCGAATCGACAAAGTAAGCCCTTTGGATTTTGATTAAGACTTGACTGAAACTCCGTTGCTGCAGAGTTACGGAACCTTTTATTGCAACTTTAGAGTAGAATCTGACGAAATCTGCATACTTCTACGGGATATTTTGGCCGTAATGCAATTATGGGAGTAATAAGTACACATGTACTTATTCCCGATCCGAACTGATACTTGAGTGGCTAATGGGCGACTATTTAAGCTTAAACTTCTATGTGCTTTAGGTTTTGAAACATGGGTCCGAAGTCTTCAGTCTCTACTTGCGGGCGAGACGTTCCTATCTACGTGGAATTGCCGGAGCTCAGAGAACAAAGCAAGCTTACAGGCTATTGATAAGAGATCATCCGATATTAACTGCCAAGCCAATAGTCAATTTTTGAGGAAATTGGAAGGCGGAAATTTGCAAACCAGAAAGCACACGGGGATGCTGGGGAATACACTGATGAGTTAGACGCTTAGAATCTTTGCCATGCAGCGACAGAATATCGCCAAAACGCGCGCATCTGGACTTTTACCTAGTATCAGTGCTGCTGATATAGTAGCTGTTAACTCTGAAAAGCGATCCTCAGTGCGATTGTCGCAAACGACTAAGTCCACCGTTTGCTCCAGAGCATGGCGTGCGAAAAACAATGACAGTAGTAGCAAACTTATGTAGCATCTGATACATTCGCTCTTTACTCATCCTATTGGTAAAATGAGTCAGATTAATTGGTGGTGGTTTCAGGCGTAAAGATCAACACAGTAAAGGAGTCACCGAACACCTTCTGCGAAAGACATGGTCCTCGATCAATGTACCAGTTTTCTAATGATCAAATACGTGATAGGACCCGGTCCAATTTGAGTAGGTTTGCCATACTGACCACAAATTAAATGAGTCGGTACAGCAACACACTTCTTCTCTAAGTTCTCAGTCCTCCAGTTCACGATGTACAGGGCGTTGTGCTTGATTCAGACGCGTCAGATTGTTTAAAATGAGGGATTTGCTGATATGCCACAAGAATGTATTCCTCCGCACTGACCACAACGTCTCGAGTCGGTCCATCGTCTAGTGCGGGTATTGTGTGTGAAGCATACGACGATTTGTATCCCCACACTTGTATGTTCGGCACTTGCTGTAGTCAAAAGACGCTGGTCGAAACGACGCTCATCCAAAAGCCGACATCCTACCGAGTGTGAACTGTTATGGCATTAGGCCGCATGTTAACTGTTATGGAGAGTGAAAGCGGCGT
>CACRXP010000987.1:49435-66738 GCA_902702965.1 Spirometra erinaceieuropaei
GAACCCCATATGACTTCCTCTGAATTTCGTGGTGAAATTTACGGTTCTCCGTAGGCGGAATGTATACGGGTTGTATTTTGGAAACTCTCAATGCAAGTGTAGCAGTAAGTTGAGTTCAACATTAATCGGGAATCGAAAACCTTTATAAAATCCGAATTCAACCATTTCTTCGAGGATAAATGTGGAAGTTGATTCTAAGTCCTACCGAGGGAGATAAAGAATGCATATTTTTCTTCATGTTTCCATAAGATATAATTGAAACTTTAAAGGCATATAAAATCTATGAGAAAAAGGCTTGCTAAGCATGTGACCATTTTATACAAACCTTATTTCTGCACGCAGTCGTTAAAAATTACTTTGTAAGACGTCATCCTCAGGTTACTAAATGATTATATAATTATTTTGCACGACGATTGGTTTTACAACTCTACTTAATGAATCCTTTCAAACGAAAACACATTTTGGAATTTCGGTTAAAATTTCCTGGGTTAGTCAACCCTACATATAAAACTCACATTTATATGCTCATATCTAATAGAGGATATGCGCACTACACACTTCGTTTTCCAAACACTTAATGACCAAACCCCTTATAATTACGCTAGCTAGTTCCTTTTCTTTTCTATAATCCATGAATGTTATTTGCCTACGTGTCTCTGACGGCACCTGAATTTCCCTCCGTTTGTTCAGATACAGCTCTATGTCTGCTTCCCATCCCGATAACTTTGAAGATCCCTAGTCTAAAATAAAAGTTAGCTCTGATAAACCCACCGTGAATAAATTGAACTCATAAGTAATGAAAACTCTGGAATCAAATTATGCTTAGGGGTCACTTGTAAACAAAATATATGTACTCTACGCAGGACAACTACTCTGGCGAATTTGCATGGGAACTTGCGCTGATCATTCAGTTTTCATCCTTAATCTGCTTTACGTGTTCAAGCAGGCAGCGGCACCATCTACCTTCATTCTCACACACCAAGGTCATTGGATCAATAGTGGTTTACTGACAGAAATGCAAGTGTACAGTCTGACGCGACGTTAGTCTTTTTACGCAACAGGTGTAGGCCTATCGGGAGTAAAACTGACAAAGACTCTTCGCCTCCACCCTGTGGCTTGGCAAACGGAGCTATCTTCACCTGAACTTTGAGCACTTATCTGGCAGAATGTTTTTATATGTCCAGAGAATTGGGCGAATTGGCGGAGCATTGTCAGACTTTCAGGTTCCGATAATTGTTGATCTGTATACGGCCCCTGTAGATTTTCTCGCCAAATGGCTTGCAGCAATATTTACGAATTCAGCGTTCAAGGACTATCATGTACGTAAGTCTATTATGTAGTCGGCGAATTCAACGTCTTTATCGAACTTGAACAGTTTTATTCAAACGTTGCATTTTCACGAGGGCAAATAATATACCCAGATAATTCTGATTGCACCGAGCACACACAAGCCAAGCAGGTGTGCTTGTGGGTACGTTTACAGTGTGTGCAGACTCGCATTTCTTTCTCCGCTGGCTGCTTTATCAAAACGTTCATGTTTACAGCGGCTATTGTAACAAAATGTCCAAAACGTTATCCATCTTTAAAAAGCCTGAAATTAATAGGCCTTTATTTTCTTACGAGGGTTCCGCAGCACTATCAGATCTAGTAAAATGAAGTGTGTGCTTTACGCATCGTGGGCGTTTACCCAAACTACAAATCATGCTCATTGGCTCAATCATTTCTATGAGGTCGTAAGTGGTTGGCCTGGGCATAGTATTTTCATTTATTGGCTAATCAACTGTATTAAAACCCCGAAGTCAACTTTAAAAATCAGACGAAATGAAGTACATCCTCGCTCCATCTGTCCTGTCTTGGCTCGTCTTTGCACTCCAAGTCGGGTATCATGGTGCAAGTAAGTTCTACTGATTACTGCCATGCAGGAATTATTTCTTGTGTATACAAGGGTATTTTACTGGATGTTATGTATCTGAGACAAAATCATCGTCAGATTTCTTATGGCTTTACCAAGGAGTATGTTTGTTGCGTGGTTGTGAGTGGTGCTTGATTTACAATCAGGCTAATAATGAATGTCTATTAACGTGCGATTTCTCCTAGGTTCTCACTTAGGCCTTCTTAAAGTATTTTTGGAGGTCTGTTGACCAGGGCTTTATGCATTAAGGTAAACGTCATCTGCTAGCAAATATTATATGTCAAAAGACATTTCGTTAGCTTATAGTTGGTGGTTATTAATTACCGGTCATCCTTCTACTCGTCACGCAGTGGCCAATTATATTTTAGTTCGAGTTAAGCATTTAAGGCAAAAATTAGGAATAGCAAAGCAGCCAAAAAGGGAGATTTCAGTTTTATTTCTGACCCGTCATATTCGCATTTATACCTCACGCAAACGGGACGGATATAAAATAAGGACTAATTCATGAACAAATATTTGTCATTTCCTTTGACGTGTCTCGCATATTTATCCAAAGAAACCGGAATTGTCTAATTTGACAGACGTAACCGTGCCAAGTTTAAAGGCATTTAATTATAATGCGCGTTTGTAAATGTACAAATAAATTTGTTCATGCCTAATGCTCTTCGAAATATCCCCATTGTCAATTTCTTTGTCGCACAAGGACTGCAGTTACTTCAGCAAATTTTGCCTAAATCAATTGATGTCGCTTAATTTAACGTGCAATTCAGAGCCATGGCAATTTAACCTCGTGAAATTCCTTGCTTGTTGACGACCGTTGCATTACGCTTTTAGATGCCCTTCCGTCTGTATGCAATTACACTTATCCGTATATCACAAAGGAATCGGGTCCATTTAATATAACCGTGCTAACTGTAAAGAAGCCAAACGTAAGTTTAAAGTCTGTTTTTTGAAAAAATGTTGTCCAGTAACCGCTGATTATTTTTGAAGGTCACATCCATTAAGTTAGGCAGGGTTTGTTATCGATAATAATCCTAAAGGCAAAACACGCAGCGAACTAAGCCATATGTCAAAATAAGACATGCAAATTTGGGGGTGTCTAATCCCTGCGTAATTGCGGGACATCAATTAGGCAAAATAAACATCTGTCAACGTAACTGGACAATGCATATTTTCTTACCACCTTGTTAAACCAGATATTAACAATTACACAGTCGGTTCTTTCGAAATAAGCCCTAGACTAGTAGTTTTCTGAAGCAGGTTATAGATTGTCTGCAGTTTATCGGGCGGCGTACGGCAAATACCTAAGCAATCACAGTCTGGCGGAACAAAAAGCGGGCCTGCTGATGTATATTCTTGATAGCTCAAGTACATCTACATATGCTACTAGCTTCTGCACAAACCAGCAAGCTGCGTTGAACATGAACATTTTCCTCCTTGTCTTTGTCTACACTATTTTATGAAATTTTTCCAGATTACTTTTGCCAAATATGCATACATTTAAAATCACTGTTTCGATATCATAAAATCCATTATACATAAACAGCGGTTAAACGTGGATGTAGATCTAATGTTAAATTTTTTGTTGGATTTGATATTCATTTGTTCTTTTTGTTTAGAAAATTACTTTTGATCAAAAAAAAGAATCATATTTAGTCGAAGATGGTGCTTGCGTTGACGAAAATGGTGTAAAGCCTTCATTTCCCTGCCCCTACGAGTGTGGTAAGACGTTTCCAACACACATCACATTTCAATACCTTTCCGTTTTATTTTTCCATGCATTTGATGATCTTACCTACTCCGATAACAAGGCAAACTAGCCGTACAAAATAAGTTCGAAAACTGTGATTTTACGTTTCGGAAATCTGGTGCTCTCTGTGTGAGTCCATTAACGCAGGTTCAGTACAAGCCATAGCCTTGGTTAGCCGATCGGTGAAGAAAGATGCATATATGCCAGTGTATCCAAAAGCTGCTGTGCTTTATTTATGCACTATTGGAAATATAGTTTGATTTCACACGTTTTCTTATATGCTCGAAAGCTAGGCAATATTATAAACTGATGGATTTATGGCCTCTGTGTACTGTTAAACGCTCGTACGCAAGCGACTTATATATCAATACAATTCTGTGTATTATCTACAGTCTAAGTTGTGATGTCTTAAATTTTTGTCTGATATGCATCACAAATGTGTCAAACATATTTGCAGTCTCACAACCGTATTCTGCAGATTCGGTCATTGTAGAAGACTCGCTCTGCTTTTAGCCTCAAATGCCATTGGTAAATTGATAACTTTGTGCATATCATCAGTTAAACGTTGGGAATCTGTCTGTACTTGCTCAGTGCAAACGCGACCAAAGACGGCGTATCGGACATTTGACTTGCTATGTTCTTTCTGCATTTTGCAGAGCAAAATGTTTGCTTTTTGACCATCGAGATGCCTGACGTAAGCGGAGTGGACGCAATCTACGTATTCTCCAACTCCTATGATTATGTCGGAGGCGTGTATAGGAAAACGGGACTGTATGCAAGAGAAAGTGAGTAAACTGATACCAAATGTGGGGTTCCTTCATCCAGTTTATCGCTGTATCTATGTCGTGCACAATAAAGTCTTACTACACAAATATTTTAGCCGTCTTATCATCAAAATTAAAGTAGCAACTAGTTTATTTAAACTTTTACTATTTATAGTCGTCTTAAGGACGGTTTGAATAAATGAAACCTGGTTTTGAGATTTAATACAAATACAAGTTTGCATTCTAATGCAAAAGGCGACTCCATCCTTACTGAGTTTGAATTTGATTAGAGGCTTCGGCTCACAAACAATCGTACTTTTCTCTCAAAATCAACCTTTTGTCTGTATTTCCCCGTAGGTTACTTTGATCTACATGAGCCCGTTGTCTACTGTATAAACGTGCAAGATGTCGAGATTCCCTGGACAGTTAGAAGACCAGAAGGCGTTAGTCAGGTATGTTACTTTACAATGTACCTGACTGAAAATATATGTGTGTGCAATATCTAAAAGCAGCACCTTGTTAATGCGTTCAAACCAAAAAAGTGGTCATTATTCTAATATGTATTTTTCGCCCATCTCTGACAATAAACAAATTCCATGTGCTCGATTTCAACCAATGACTGGATTTTCCTGAAGCTGTCATGTGCGTACCAAGGATCGTTTGATGTGCACTATGCGAATCTAGAAGGTGAATGCTTTCAAGCTACAAAGTCACTTACCTTTCATTTGTTAAGCACGACGGGCTTAGCCCAATCATTACAATGCCAGCTTTTAAAGCCTTAACTTTTTTTAACTATGAGGGTGCAACATTTACTATTTTTGCTTGTTTATCATCAGCTTCCGAGCCTGGACTTTAAAGTACATCTCCGCATTATTATGAGATAATGTTGACGTTAGTTAGGAACACACGGTGCATAACTAAGATGCAAGGAACGCCAGATGAGTGAACACAAGCAGATTTTGAGGCGTCTTTCATATACTTTCAGGCGAACTAACACTTATCATTGCATTGAAAAATTGTTTTTCTTCCTTGAAAACCTAGTGATATGCCAGCTATGTAAATTATGACATTGCAGTATGTCGATCGACGCACATGTTTGTCCCGCATACGTTACAATTGTCTGTGTGTCCTGTGCTTATTACCTTCTATTTTATTAACAGACTAAGCAATTGTTTTGTTAAAACCCTGCCGAAATTTAATAATATCATGTGTAATTCATAAATCTTGTCAGTTCCAGATTCTCATAGCTATCGGGCCAATTGCATAGTAGATAAGCTCCAACATATAATGACGATTTTTTCATGAATGTAATGGCTGCAATAGTCAATTGTTGACCTCCTTATTGCAGAGACCTCGGAACCCCAGACCGTTACCGTAACCGCGTTCTTTGGAAGTGAATTATTTGAGGGCTACTCCTGCTGGATTGATGTAAATGACATATCTGTGATCGTTGAACACTTCTTTCTCTGGCTAGGTACATCAACCATATTATATACGTTTATATGGTGTTTTGCAATAGGTTAATATGCCTATTAATTTAAGGACTGCTCATGTTTTTCTGTTGCAAGACGCCGTCGGAATGTTCATTTATTGCAACCTTTGGAACAAATGTTTGATTAAGTCGAAGAAAAAGGTGGACAGTTTATATGTCCAGCGCATTATTATTGTTGTTGGGGAGCCAATATTATTCCAAATTTTACACTTCATGTGCTGTCTGTAGTTATTTTTACATTTGTACAATCACAGGCGCAGGCCTATGTTAGTAAACAGGGGCGTTTGTGAACAATTTCGATTGGACAACCTGAGGATTAAATTTAAGCCCGTTCATTTGAGGGGAATTTTTTAAATTCCAATACAGATGCTGCGTATTTCGAATCGTCTGATGTACCACAAAACCGCCTAATAGGCCCTGAAGAGGAAGAAGCTGAGTTATCCTGGAATTTTGTGACTTCCACGACAGATCAAGTGCATGTAAGTGACGGGTTATATCTACTATTGCTAATCGATTGATATTGAGGCTTATATTGTGGAGGAAAAGACAAATAGTTTGCAGTAGATCTCATTTTCTCACCAAAGCCTTTCGTAGTGATAGCTATGCATTAGCTGGTAAACCTGAAAACGCAGTAGCGGAATGCCAAACACTAGGTTGCAGCGTTTGAGCAAACGAAATGTTGCTTACTCTCCGCTTGTATCCATACTCAGGCATCAGCCCTTTAAATTATGATAATTTACTTCAGTTTTTCGCACGTATTCTTCGTAGTTTAGTACTTCGGACCCATTTTTCCCGAAAGTGTTTCTTACAAGGGAAAGCCCTCCGAATCCTGGATTAAGATAAAAAGCGTTCTAACTAAGTATGCTTTCCATTGTAGAATTTCATGTGTTTAGGTCACGATGGAGTAAACTGTGCCGGTGTCACAGAAGTCCACGAGACGGGAAAGTGTGGTATGTTATACAGACTTGTTAATGACATGCGCAAGTAAATGAACTAACCAACTACATCCAATGCGTTCCGTTTAACACAGAAATGTTGTGCGCTATATGGTTATTTCTAACTTGCACAAATACCATGTGAATCCTGCAAGACATATTTTACCTTTGTCAGAAATCCAGCTGATAGCTGCCGATGCTTAAGGATATTCGAACTAGTATCTACATATTCCATAGAGGGAAATTAAAAGCGTGTTTTTATGGGTAAATATGATTTTAATTCTGAAAAATAAATCCTGTTTCCAGAAACTGAAAAGACCGAGAAAGGCCTGAACTATGCAGTAAAGACAAATATTTCCGTGGGTGACCTCACCGCCTATGTTTGCTACATTGAAGAAAAGGCATCTGCCCAATCGGTCTACAAGCTCGGTTCGTATTTCAGAATTGTTTTGCATGTACTTTATTTCTCGCAGTTTGTTTCCATCGAGTAAAGACAGCTCACGAACCAAACAAAACAACTACAAATTGCAGTACATCCCCTAATACTACACATCTCATTTAATTCTCAGACAGTGTGTGCAGGATCTGCTAAAGAAAATTGTGAACAAGAATCATCTACGATAGAGACATGAGACTGTCACCTAAAAACAAAAACATCATGCAAGTGAAAGATAAAGATTGGCGGCATGCATTAACAGGCGTTGCCTTCAATAAACTCCAAAACTGAGATGTTATACAAATTTTCAGTCATGCATTTGTTGCCAAATGTGTTTTTGCGCAAGGCTAGGGCTGTGTTCAATAAGCAGGAGTACAGGTAGTTCTCTGAAGAAGCAATGAATATAAAAACGCTTAAAGCTTGATATTTTTGCACATTTATGCATTCCCCTATTATGTAGTCAGGTCTTCGTTAATTTACGCAGAGGACCGTTTAATAAGACAGTAAGTTTACTTATAAAATGTTTTGTTTCAGGTTCAAATGACTCAAATGGTATACCCACAAAGCTCATTGAAGAGAAAATTGTAGTGCAGTTAAATGGGGCATCGATCGCGCTTAATAACTTGAGAAATCATTATCTCTGGCTCCAAAACGTTCAAGTTGGGGATGTTAAATGCGAGAAACACAAGAACAACTTTTCTTGCCGTCTGTCTCCTGATAACTTAAAAATATACTGGATGGCTGACGTAAGTCAAACCCTAATGATAACCTGTTTAACTGTGATTACATGGTTCCATGAAAATTGTGCGATTACCTTGTCAATGCCTGCTATGCCTCTCCGCAATGCTGTAATTTACAGCTACTCAAGGAACAAGAAATACGCGAACTTATTTCCTGTGGCCAGGAAAGGCGTGTTCCGAATGATTAATTATAATAAACTAATTTTACTGAAAAATCGTGCCTGCAGCTCACATTCCTAACATACATTCATTGAATGCTTGCGTTTTGGAGAAAATATTTGTACACCAACTAAGGGTTTTCTAAGTTCTGCGAACATTTTCATGCGACACATAAAAAGCCAAATTGTCAGACACGTGTTTTTGGTATTCCATCATCAGCCCCATATAGTTATGAAGGACGTGCAAATATGAGACACCAAAGGGATTTATTAGTGTCTAAGGTGTCACTAATGCCTATCGTTTTCACGCCAGCCGAGTTGCGTGGTCGGCAAAGGGCTGTAACTTGTGTTCGCAAGTCAAGTAACTGAAGTCCGCATGACGGTCATCGGGTGTTGCGGTGGTATGAGATCAATATCTGAGGTCGGAATTGGCTGCAGAAGACAAAGTGCCTTTACTGGTGTCTTTTGGCAATATACGGTTCAAGTCGCCAGCTATTCCACTGTTCGCTGTAGCTCATACCCGTTGGCTGGTGCCCGATAGACAGCATGAAAGGCTTTCTTGGCAGCAACTCGGTGATTCGAGTTGGATTGATGAGTAAAAGAACAACTCAAAATCAAAAGGCAATTTGGCGAGCATACGTTTGCTTTCGATAAATTCTCTTCAGGCCTGTACATTTATATGACTATTGAAGTAATGAACGGGCAAATAGATAATTAATCTGTAGCTTGGGTTTGGAGAGGGGAGGGTAGGGGATGGGGAGGTTGAAACACCATAATTCCAGTCGGCGCCAGGGAGAAGGTGGGTCCCGGCGAATGCAATTACATGCGGGTGTCTGGCTTGGTGGCTTTGACCCATGGTAACTGTGGGGCCTGCACGAAATTCTTCTGCGCGCATAGGACCGGCCGGCGTAGCCTAATTGCAGCCGCCTCTGCCGTTGTTAACAAGCGCTGCCCAAGCAGTTTTGGATAGCTTGATGGGACCTTGTAGATCACTCTGAAGGCCTCTGTGGCGTCTACACGGTGGCCTGTGTCTACCATGTGCGCGAGGATCGAGCTGTTGATGTTCTTAATTTGTCCCTTTCCTAACCATGCTGGGAGATGTTCTTTCATTCTTTTGGATAAACGCCGGCTCGTGCGACCAATATATTCTGCCCCACAGGAGCAGGTGAAGGAGTAGATACACATAGAGATGGTCTGAGCTGGTAGTTTGTCCTTGCCCTCTCCGTATAGGATGGGACTGGTGGAGAACAATACACGGGTGTCGGCTGCTGGAAAGGCCTGTGCTACAGCTTGGGTTAGGCGTCCTCTCAGAAGTTCACTTGGTGCATCCCCTTGAAATGGGACCCTGATAAAGAGCCTTTTCTTTCCCGCCGTCAGCATCGGGGGCTTTTGCGGTCTTTCGGCCATTTTCTTAGCGATGAATCGGTCAGGATACCCGTTTTGGCGAAATAGGCTTTCGATGATCTTAAGCTCTTTCTCAACGCTATCGGCTGAGCAGATTCTTCTCACTCTTTCTGTCAAACAGCGGACTAAATTACGTTTAACGTTTAGCGGTACGAAACTCCCAATATGGGTGTATTGTCCGGACCACGTTTTCTTACGATAAACGCTACGTCGAATGCTGTCGTCAGGTCTTCTACTCAGAAGCACATCCAGAAAGGGAAGTGAACCGCACTGTTCTTCTTCCAGAGTGAATTTTATTGATGGGTGCGCCTGATTTATGTCATCCAGTACAATTGAGATGTCGCTTAGTTTCGGTGCAATCGCGAATATATCATCCACGTATCGCCCATAGTATCTTAGACTGTTGATCTGGTGATGTAACTGGACAGCTTCTAATTTTCCCATGAAGATATTCGCCAAAAGCGGGCCAAGGGGCGAGCCCATTGCTACGCCGTCCATCTGCCTACATAGATTGTTGTCGAATAGAAACTGCACGTTCAAGGTACACCTCAATAACAATTCCTTGAGGGCATTTACTGGCAGTCCTATATCCTGTTGATTGTCGGCAATGAAATCACAAAGGTAGTTGACCGTTTCCGTTACCGGTACGTTCGTAAAATCAATCTATTTTTCCCAAGATCTGGCCGACCGACATGTATTAGCGTGCCTTCGTTACCAGTAATCCTGTTATATAGTCAATGTATTTCGTCTCATTTGAGCAAATAAATTAGTGAATACGCAGTGACGTGGCCTACAGCAGTAACTAGCTCTTACTTCCCAACGTAGAAAGGGAGTATTTATAGACTTCGTCGTGCCACTTTGCTTGCTGCTCAGTGGCTCTTATGAATTGCCGGAAATATAAGGTCGCAAGCCTTTGCTTTTCAAATATTCTCATGTCTGCCTGTAAAATAATGAGGTTTATGATAAACCCCCCCCTGGTATATCAGCAGGCGTCTGAGATCCGTGGGCATACTGCCACTGTTTTTTAGTCTGGTTATTGTTTAAAACTCTTTCTTAAATATGCAAGAATCAGAAAGGAAAATGTTTGTGTTGGTTAAAGATTGTAAAGATATCTCAGATTTGAAACTAACGCCTTTCGTCCACTCTATTTCTACGGTTGCATAATTCAGTTATATCTGAGGAGAATGAATTGCTCACCGGATCGGGGGACTTTTCAGGCTGACGTTTCGAAGAGCTGGGGCTGCTCTCCATTGTCAAAGCGTCAAGTGAAGAAATCGATCAGCATTTTTGAATAGACTGCCGCATTAGTTGGCCCTGGGCTGATCGATTTTTTTTCTTCCTTCTCTGCCTCGGCCTACTGGCCGTCGCCTGTGAATGTTTGTGGCCTCCTGTAATACGTGTCGTCACCTCAATTGGGGTTGGTTGCGTTTGCTTTCCCCTTTTGGGTGAAGTGGTCGACAGGCCGTGTTTGCTCGGCATTCTTAGGCTCTGTGTGATTGTCTTGTCTTCGTCACGGTGTATGAAGTGACGTAGGACTTTATAGGCCGAAGGAAGGTCTAGATGCCTGTTGATGGAGTTGGCATCTGAGTACCAAGCCTCAAGAGTGAGACGCTCAGTCCTTGAGGTGCCCCTGCCTATGACGGCTGCTCCTCAGATTACCGACCCGGATCTCTTACTTTTGCTAACCTTAGCTCAGTTATATCTATTTGGCAAATCTGATTTGACGCTGACCATTTTACGTGCAGTTTATATTTCGCTAACAACCGAACTGATAATTTTCATGTTTTAATACTTTATTAAGAACGACAACCTACATTCCATATTCAACGTATTATCCGTCAATGAAACTCTCCAATTCAGTGGATCCTTTGGCAGCTGCGTGACAAAAGATTTCGCCATTCACATAGATGGGGGCAGAAAAGACATAAATTACTTCCACGTTTTGCATTACAAGCAAGATCGTCTAGACACCATGTCAATGCTTTTGGATCTGCTTCTCAGTGCTTTTAGTTACGAATGTAAAGAACTGCGTGACTTCCAATTTTGAAAACGCTGTTTCCTTTGGCACTCGCAGAAAGAAGTTCGTTTTACACTCCTATCCTCTCCCAACATTCATTGTGGTGATAGTTTATCTTTTGCAATTGAAATACATAGATTGGGTTTTGGGTGCAAAATAAAACTTTTTCTTCTCCTCAACAATGACTTTCTTGACTGATTATATGCCGTATCTTAATAAACTCAAAATAAAAGGTCAATTATTCCTCAGCAAATGCGGGTGTAATATTCTGCTTTATTTCTGAAATGGATTTTATTACATGGCGAATTGAAAGACATGCTAGTATCCTTAGCAAAAGAAATTTACGGTCAAAACTATTGACTTCTACTCATTAACAATAAGTACCTCCAATGGATTGTGGGAAGCTCTTTTGACTGGAGTTACGACAAATGTAAAATGGCATTCGTCAATAGTAAGGCAGTTATTAAGTCACTTTAATTTATTGTCCAATCTGCTCATAATTTTTTCGACTTGGGAACTTATGTTGAAATACCTGTATGAAATGTTTAGTAGATTTACGAGGGGCCGTCTCCATCGTTTCGCACATGTCATGCGTTTATATTTTCAAAGTAAAAATGTCGAAAACACAAAAGGAGTCGGTTTCTGTGTCAGGAACTTGCATTTACTTACGAATTGACGAGAGTTGGAGGGAGTGCTTTATTAATGCTTAGTCGTTGCTATTCGCGACAATTTATTATGAAGTGTCTGTGGTGCAGTCCTGCCAAGGTTTAACCATATGTTTGGAATTTGTGCCTTTGTAAACAATCCTAGCATGCAATTTCACGAAGTATTATCACCTTAAAGTGATTTCGTGCTCGTCATTATATTTAAATATCGCGATATCTATCGGCATATACTGCGCACGCCGGACGCGAAGACACGGACACTATAAACAGATATTAATTCCTCTTAATCGCAAAAGATGGCGGTAGGATTCTGATGTTCGGACAATTGATGCGAACATTTTAAACGTCTGAGGGAGCTAAGCTTTAAAAAAACTTCATTGGTTGACAGGTATATGGGAATGCTTCCGTAATTTGTGCCGTGAGATTTCTGTGAACATGAAGGTATAATCTGCTACATGTCAAAAAGTTGTGTAACCTCAGTAAAACGCTTCTGTTCGGCTCATGCGGTTATATCATTATTGGGGTGGGAAAACCAAAAGATGTTTTTTGCATGGATCTTCTGTGGTGAACTGTTATTTCAATGGATATTGTCATAGCTACCCTTGCGTTCGATGTATTAAGAATTTAGTGGTCATGACGCTATTAGCGAAGGCATTCAGATAGTTCTCTGATTACTTGATTGAGCTTGTTACAATACGCGGAAGCGTCGAGTATCCTGTTACACATAAACACGTACCTGCATAGACGCGCGACAAAATACCTCAACAAGGCGGCTTGTACATGACTTCGACATAGGGAAGGGCTTGTTTATTTCGAAGAAAACATTCATTTCAGAGGCAGGAGCTGTCTTCGTAGGAATTAACTCACTTAATGCAGCTAGCTACCATAACTTCACATGCTGAGGTGGATCTAGGTGCAGAATGCCCATTTCGACATTGGGTTCCACTTGAGCTTTCGAAGTTAATGCATAGAGTTCTTGCATGCGGTGAATATGCTTATGTCGCCTCTGCTAACCAGTTTCCTTGGCCTAAACACTGCGACAAACTTGAGTAGACAGGGTTATTGCCAAGTCCTTGGGGGGGGGTCCTATTTAAATCGTCGTTATTCGGACACATCAAACGTCGCGGTGTCGTCATCAAACCGAATCCATCAAAATAACCGTAGACAGGCAAATTAGATTTAATCTGTTCAAACGTACGGAACATATTCTTTCTATACGCACTGTGAAATGCCTGTATTTCTAGTGGCCAGTTGTGATAGAAGTAAATTATATAAACAACCTCTCAGACTAGGCCATTACTCTTTCCATCATTGTCCATTGACTTGCGGCATGTGCAAGTGGGCGCTGGCTAACGGTTGGTAGTTTATGACGATTACGCGGTTATTCCACCGTGATTTGTGGCGTTGGTTCAAATATCCAATTGAAATTTCAGTCTAGGCCTATAAGATTAATGCATAAAAGAAATAACATTACCTACTGATATCATGTGACCGTCATAATTGCCACGCAGGAAATTGTGCAAACTTTATATATAACTCCTACGCAACCATGGAATTAATAAACACTAGTGAGCGATGCGATCAAAGAAATCACAACCAATTGTTGACTGCTCCTTTAAAAATGAGTAGATAGTGGCGCGCACAGAGGCAACAAAATGAAGTGCGGTGCAAATAGAAACAAAACTGCAAAATATTATCAGCTAACGCCTTGCTAGACTGCACAGACAGCGCAGCATTAAGACCACAGTCCCTGATCGCATTTACTGCTCATAAGCATCGAATACAATTTTAAAAAATAGGGAAGGTTCTGGGAGAGAAACGGACCTCGCATTCTGGATTCAGGCACTCGAGATGACTGTAAAGGATATTTCGTTCGAGTTGGATTTTGGTGGTTTGCGTGGCCTTCTTGTTGTCAGAAAATAAATACATAATTCATGTCCTATTGATACAAAGAGCATTTTGGACCTGAAAAGAGTTTTAATGGAGCAAGACCTTATAAAGCGTAAAAAGGCAGAATTTTCTGCATTAAAACGCACGCATGCTGTAAAAGGGGGATTTGCACAGGAACCATGTTAAACTTTATCCAAGGAAAGTCTGATGACTGACAAATTCGCCGAAATAATCTATTGTGTTATCAGTCAGAAAGATCTAAGGGAACGTGCATTTACATACGCAAGTTACTACATTGTGACTAAAACCCTGTGTTGAATGTAAAATTGAATAAACGCAAACCGACCAAACAATAAGCCATGTGGCGGAGTTTAACAAAGGCCACGAACATGCATCGAGCAATTCTGAAAATACTTGTTTATTAAAACCCCCCTAAAAAGATGTCCGAATTTAGAAATGAACGTAATGTCGTAAAAAGCGCATTGACGAGTATGGTGACAAGCTATAACCTCGATTGCTGGATTTCTGTCTGATTCGAGATCGGAAATTGTGTTTTACATGATGTATTTTATGAAACGCACGCCCACGTACACATGATGCAACACGGTAACGAGACCGGATTAATGTGAATGATTTTGCAACAGTTAGGGAAACTGTTTAAGCACTGCCGGCGATGGTGTTCATCAACACTAACTTACCGATCTCCCAGTCTTCTGTCTCTAACTTAGGTAACGTCCATCAGGCCAAAGGTCGGGGCAACTGTCGTAAGACGAGACGAAAGAAAAGACGACAAAATTAACTTGATATAAGTTAAGTAACATTTGCGGCAAAAGTCTTTTCAGTTGCCCTACTCAAATGCCATCACGTTGGTGGTATGACGTCGACATGAAACGACCAGTATAAATGTGAGCCCTGATCTATATGAATATCCGTTTCGTAAAATTTGCGAATGTCACATTACCAAAAAAACATTCCTTTTAGTCTGCTTTTCGGGTTCACCAACGGATTTAACTGCAGTCAAACACGCAGAATAATAGATTGGCAGCAATTTGACTCATTTTGGTTCTGGATTGTTACTTGAGAACCAGAACCAATGTATGCGTCGAATGTGAGATAATGAGTGGTAGATATTACCACCAGATAATGTTGAGGGCAATCGTGAGACTTCAACAAGAACTTAACAGTTGGGGTTAACACTTTTGCCTTTCACATGAGTTAATAAAATTCAGGGAGCATAGAATGTCAGGCTATAGGCAGAAGACATTAGAACAAATGTGTACACTTTGTCGTGTAACATGGAATAATCAATGACGGCTGCCTTTCAAACTGATGAGTACCTTGGCATTTGGCTAGACGCCGAAATGTACGGAGTTATTTAATGTTCAACACAAACATTTAGTAATGGCGGTAACGTCTACACTATGTTTCCCATTCGTAGTGGGAACCCTTAAAGGTAAAACGAAAATCCCCCTGAAAACGGAATATCGGCAAATAATATACGTAGTTCTAACTGACTAGGACATGAACATACGGAAAGTGATAGAAATCGGGGAGTAGGCAAATTATTTGTATATATAAAAACGTGGTTAAATAAAATCGGTTAAGCTGAATATTGCAGTTGCGCTCATGTAATACCCGTATAGACTGACAAATTTGAAAGAATAGAGCTGATGATTTAAAGAAGAATCTGAGCTCACCGGGAGGTGATTATCAAAGAGCTTAGTAGACTCTCCATTGTCAAGACGTAAAATGCACTTAATCGACTAGAAATGCCGTGTTGTAGGTCATGTTGGTCAGCCTCATGCTGTTCTCGTATAAACAAAAATCATGCATGAAACAGAAAGTTGTGTGGCCATTGCCCGCTTTTACATTTTTGTCACGTAACCGCGCATAATAAGACGTTCATGTAATACCTTGTGTGACATTCTAATGGACTTCGAGATGATCTCCTCGAGCCGCACTCGATCGATCTGTGTTCCACGACTCTCAATGTGCTTCAACATAGCAAACCTATCAATATCCATGTCGACCGGAATGATACCTGTCGATACAGACTTGCAAACCGCGAATGAAATTCTAGCAGCATGCAATGAAACCTACAAGCATGTGCCGACGCCGATCCGCATAAAGCCACAAAATGGATCGTCATCTTACTCGAGTAGTACTGTTTGAAGTTCATTCTGTTACTGTTTTCACACGGGAAAACAGTACATTTTCATTCTATTATCGTAGTGGCACCCTGGAGCACAGAAACTATCTCGAACATCCAACCACTCTCACACTGTTAACAATAATGCACGACGGCCGTCACTTCTAAGTTGCCGCAACGACACCTGAAGTACTGTTTTCTGCCCTAGAATTCGGGGCTAAATGTAAGCTGCTCACTTTAGCAACTTTAACTAAATACCCAGCCTTGGAATTTAGCAAGCCTCTTTACCAGAATATGTGAAATAAGCAGTCCCAGCGGCTGCCTATCGACAGGAATGCCAGTAGTACATCAAAGCACATACAAATCCAGAATGAACAGGAGTTCTTGTGCGTGTGTGTGTGGAGGGGGGGGGGGGAGGGGGGGGTGGTTGACGCTGTCTAGTCGATTTGGATTCCTGGTCGGCAGGACGTACTCTGGTCATGCAGTTATGCCACTCACTCACTCAAACCCACACACACACCAAGCGCTTAAGGTCAATAGGGCAAGACTGATTGGAAAGCAGCCGTGCAGCCAAACGTGACAGTGGACTTTTTCGGTACAGGTCAGGTCCAAGTAGCCTGAAGTGCCATAGAGGATTCACCTGCCTACTGGGAGACCAAACCAACCAGACACCTTTACGTGCAGTAGGATCACTCGTGAATTTTCTGTTGACTCAAATGTCTAAGGAACGTGTGCAGAGTTTACTGCCTCGTTGAGCAGCAATATCACTCCGAAACTGAGCAATTATCGGTTAACATTGTGCTGTATGTCTTACTTAGATACTTGATGGGATAGGGTGATTTTATTAGTTTAGGAAAACTGCGTTTAAAGAGCGACTTGGGCACGAGGGATGGCGGAGCTAGATGTGATATTGCTAATGCTTATGATTTGGTCGTGATGATGGAGATTTTGTTTGTGGTGGTGGTGGTGGTGGTGATGGTGGTGGTGGTGG